>JAOTOM010004972.1:0-50000 GCA_034440615.1 Ashinkailepas kermadecensis
ACCACAACAGCTAGTGTGGTAATCTGAAGACCAACATTTTCTGTGTTCAGAATACAGCTCTCCACAGTAAAATAATCATCTGTTTTAAAGTTGCTTTTTTGCAAGTAGTTAGAGGAGTTTCATTGAAGGATGCTGTTTGAATATGGATAGCCCATTCATTTTATGCTCAGTAAATGCAGTACAATTACTGGTTCAGCCATACAGAAGCAGCAGTAGAGCTATTTGTTGCATAATGCCTAAGTGTTCCTTAGCCCCCCTCTTCCCCTACCTAGGTTTGGTAAATATTTAGACCTAGGTAAAATGTGATGTTTTGGAGATGTTTGTTTGAATACATGGTATTTTAACTTAAAAGTGGCCCTAACTAAGATAGCGTACCATAATATATAAAATATATTGCATCATAATATAATCTAACCTAACCAGAAAACCAGAATTGTCAGTAACAAATTGTTCAGCCACGTCATAGAAATATATTACAAATAAAATAATATGGCATCGCAAGGAATTTCCTGCCCTTATCGCCCGGTTGCTGGAGCGGGCGTGTTGAGAGTATTCATTCTCGGAGATGTCTAATTAAAGCAGAAACATATGGTTTTTCGATGTCAGAGTATTAAATCAAGTGCATGAAGCGTTGAATGTCTTCTTTATCACATGTGACACACCAGGTACGGATAATTATACGCAATGTTGCTATATTTGCAGTGAAGATTATGATCGTGTATTTGTTTGCCAACTGAAAAGTAATCATTTGCGGAGAAAATGAGTGGTCGCATCATAATTTGTACATTAAAATACCCTGTATTAATTTTTAAAATCCACAAAATCACCTTTTACTTAGGTCTTAATATATACCCTGTTTTACCAGCCTGGCATAATTTCTCTGGCTCTGGCAAGTTCAAGTGCAAAAGCAGCTCCAGAATCAACATGGAACCCAATGGAGGTTTGAAATATTCTATTACACTTGACATTTAGCACCTTAAGACACTCTGCTGGAGTAATCTTTACCTTTTGGCCGACACATACTGCCAAAGGTTGGTATTTGCAAAGAGGTGTACAGTGGGGAACAGTGATGTAACTGGAGTCAGGAAGTGACGTCACAGGAGTCGGTAAAGATTACCACCTAACCAAGACTAAGATAATGTAGCATAATATACAAAATGTATCATAGCATAATATAATATATAATATAATCTAACCTAACCTGACCAGAAAACCAGAATCCTCTGAAACAAATGGACATTGGCACTTGACATCGTGACGTCACTTCCTGACTCCTGTGACGTCACTGTTCCCCACTGTACACCTCTTTACAAATCACTCACCTTGGCAGTATGTGTCGGCCGAAAGGTAAAGATTACCCTCTGTTGCACCCTAGTAGTTTTGGCTGCACCACATTTTCACAAAGGTAGTTTCTAGGTATAGTGTAAGTGAGCTTCTTCCTGCCACATTTGCCAATTTCGTCCAAACCTGAAATTCAAGTTTTCATCTTCGGATGAAAATAAGCAGACAGAGAGACTCAAATCCACATCTCATGTGGCTGGCGAATCCCAGCACACACCTAGGTGAGTACCTTAACCACAAACCCTAAAGAACCAAGGCCATAAAGAACTACAAAACCTCGACCGCGGACCAACTCTGCTGCTCCCACCACACCCACCCAGCATACGCACGACTGCACAAGGCAGAGCATATTAAAGAACAGGTACACCCAAGTTTAGTAGATTCTCAGATCTAGTATCCTCTGTGCCTTGGGGACGTCATATCCTAGAATGTGCGATATTATACTAGAATGTGGTGGACATCTGGCGGATTATAGAATCCTATAGTAGAATATTCCACATCTAGCAGATTCCTGGCAATTGGTGATATAGTGCCGCAACCGCGGCAAAACTTCACGTGCTTCATTTTTATTATTTTCTATAATTTTCCTTAGAAAAGAGCATATGGTACTATGGTATGCTTTACTTTCTCCTCTATTCAGCTGCCACGAGAAAGCAATGGATGACATGAAAAAGAGTACAAGGAATGAGGAAGAACGTTCAATTTCATTTAACAGCAGCTTCCTTTTCTGCCGAAGCTCGACGCACGACTGGCCTTGAGAGCCACAGCCGGTCGCCATGACAACGACTTAGGCCCCGCCCTCCGGGGAGTCGGCAGGCCGGTTTTGTGTAGTGTTCTCGTTTACCGGCAAGGAAACATACTTTTTCGGGGTGATACAAGTAAAACGATCCGGATTCGTGTGTAGAATTCTTCAGGCATTCGCATGGTTTACAAATTTGCATGTATACAATTAAAATTGTCTGCGTAAAGCCCTGGAAAATATTGGCTATTTTAGCTTGAGACGCACGCAAAGTGCTGCCGAGTATAGCCTTGTCTACGTCACAGGCCCGAACAACTTGACCGCCCCCGGCACAAGGCCTTTTACATACAGCATACGCGCGACTGCACATAAACACTAATGTGTATGCCAATGCTCACTGTTTGAACATATGTTTATATCTTCTCTATTTATGACGTCTTATGAACAGTGCTCTGTTCTCATTGGTTAGCAGCTTTATATTCTGAACAAAAACACGAACGCAGCTGATGCATAACGTAGCCAGGAACGTAACCAATTCCGGATTATGTGTTTCATAAAATGGTTTAATAGGCGCTCACAATAAAGAGGATTGATTGACGTCGATCATGTTAGACATTCCGTCATTCTGTTTCACCATTGTCAATTTTTTTGAAGGAACGTTAATATTGTACGTTTTCATTACGATACTGTCACCAATCCGGTCTAAGAGGGTGGTCTCCTCTGTTTCCCTGGGTTATAGGCCTTGCCCATACTCCGAAAAACTACTGAACCGATTTTCATCAAACCTTCACCAATCGATGCAATGGGATATATTTTCTTGGACTTTTGAATATGGCGACTCTCACCGATACGTAAAGCTATTAAATTACCCCCTAAACTTGCAGCGGCCATTTTGAAACCATTTTGAGAATGTTTGTGCACGTGCTCCTAAACGGCTCGACTGAATTTCATCAAACCTTCACCAATCGATGCAGCACAGTCGATTTATTTGGGACTTTACAATATGGTGACATTGGCCTTGACCTAAGGTCGCAAAATAAGTACATCTTTATTTGCAATTATTGCGGTGCCCATGCTCCTAAACTACAGAACTGAAATTCATGAAACCTACACCAATCGACGTGACATGGTCGATATACTTTGGAGTATTTTGAAAATGGTGACCTTGCCTTTAGGTCAAGGTCACCAAAAAAAGCACAAAACAATTTTTAAGACTATTTACCACGCCCATACTCAGAAACTACTGAATATAATTTCATGAAACCTTCGCTAATCAACGTGACGTGATGGATATACGTGGGGCTTTGAATATGGTTACCTTGACTTTAGGTCAAGGTCACCCAAAGTACACAAAGTCGTTTTTGAGGCTATTTGCCACGCCTATACTACGAAAGTACTGAACCGAATTTGATGAAACATTCACTAATCGACGTGGAATGGCCGATATACTCGCAACGGTTAAATATGGTGTCCTTGGCCTTAAGTCAAGGTCATTAAAAATGCATAAAACTCTTTTTAAGGGTTGTTGCGCCGCCCATGCTCCGAAAGTACGCAACCGAATTACATGAAACCTTCACAAATCGACGCGACGTGGTCAATATACTTGGGACCTTTCAATATGGTGACCTTGGGCTTTGGTCAAAGTCATCAAAAGTGCATGAAACTTTTTTAAAGGTTGTTACGCCGCCCATGCTCCGAAAGTACGCAACCGAATTTCATGAAACCTTCACCAATCGACGCGACGTACAGTCGATATACTTGGGACTTTTCAATATGGTGACCTTACCCTCAGGTCAAGGTCATCAAAAGTGCATAAACTCTTTTTAAGGGTTGTTGCGCCGCCCATGCTCCGAAAGTACGCAACCGAATTTCATGAAACCTTCACCAATCGAGGTGGCGTAGGCGATATACTTGGGACTCTTGAATATGGTGATCTTGGTTTTGATTAAGGTCATGGGCGGAGCACGGGCGGCGCACGGGCGGCGCAACAACCCTTTAAAAGAGTGTTATGCACTTTTGGTAACCTTGACCTGAGGCCATGGTCACCATATTAAAAAAGTCCCAAGTATATTGGCCACGTCGCGTCGATTGGTGAAGGTTTCATGTAATTCGGTTGCGTACTTTCTGAACATGGGCGGCGCAACAACCCTTAAAAAGAGTATTATGCAAACGTGGGCACGGCGCACGCAAATTGCGCCGCTGCGCCGGCGGCGCACCTTAAAAACCGGCGGCGCAGCGGCGCCGGCGCGAGTTCTCAGAAAACCGGCGCAACGGCGCGCGGCGCAAGTAAAAAATCCGCGCCGCTGTCCGCGCCGCTGCCAGCTTTAGCGAGCGATAAAAGACGACCTAAGAATCCTTAACAACGCCATGTGGTCCTGAAAGCGGGCCCACAGTGAGGACCCCCTGACCATCAAGATGTTCCCCATGGAGCACAGGGAGGCCTGGGTGGACATGTTCACTAAATACAACACTGCCCTCCCCAGCTCTGCTGCAGTGGAAAGGCTGTTCAGCGTCGCCGGGGACATCTTGAGGCCCAAAAGGGCCTCACTGACGGCCTGCAACTTTGAGCAGCTGGTCTTCCTCCGCGGCAACCTGAAGCTTATGGGGTTCAAGTACTTGGAGCCTAACATGGAGGACAAGGAGGAGGAGGACATTGAGTAGAAGGATGAGTAGAGACAGAAACTCAGACTCAGTGGGCGGGAGCTAATCTGGCTAAATTTACCGCCGGCCGAGGAATATAGCTCACGGGCCATAGTTTAATCTTTAATGTGAATATAGGTAACTGTGATGCCAATTATAAGTTGTATTTTCAATAAAAATGACTTTTATAGCCTAAAACTGGTTTTTGTGGGGCTAAATGGGTAGAAACTTTGGCACTGCACATCGTTTTTGTATAGGCATACCTAATTAATAGCGGCGCGCGGCGCAGCGGCGCAGCGGCGCGGGGCGCAACTGCAGGGGCCAAAAATAGCGGCGCAGGGGCGCGGGCGCAAGTACCAAAATTCAGCGGCGCGCCCACCTTTGGTATTATGCACTTCTGATGACCTTGACCTAAGGCCAAGGTCACCATATTGAAAAGTCCCAAGTATATATATCGCGTCACGTCGTTTGGTGAAGGTTTCATGTAATTCGGTTACGTACTTTCGGAGCATGGGCGGCGCAACCACCATTAAAAAGTGTTTTATGCACTTTTGAGGACCTTGACCTAAGTCCAAGGTCACCATATTGAAAAGTCCCAAGTATATCGACTACGTCGCGTTGATTGGTGAAGTTTTCATGAAATTGGGTTGCGTACTTTTGGAGCATGGGCGGCGCAACAACCCTTACAAATAGTTTATGCATTTTTGATGACCCTGACCTAAGGCCAGGGTCACCATATTTAAACGTTTCGAGTATATCTGCCATTCCACGTCTATTAGTGAATGTTTCATGAAATTCGGTTCAGTACTTTCGGAGTATAGGCGTGGCAAATAGCCTCAAAAACGGTTTTGTGTATTTTGGTGACCTTGACCTAAAGTCAAGGTCACCATATTCAAAGCCCCACGTTTAGCGATCACGTCACGTCGATTAGCGAAGGTTTCATGAAATTATATTCAGTAGTTTCAGAGTATGGGCGTGGTAAAAGTCTTAAAAATTGTTTTGTGCTTTTTTGGTGACCTTAACCGAAAGCCAAGGTCACATATTAAAAAGCATTTAGTATATCGACCATGTCACGTCGATTGGTGTAGGTTTCATGAAATTCGGTTCAGTAGTCTAGGAGCATGGGCACCGCAATAATTGCAAATAAAGATGTACTTATTTTGCGAACTTAGGTCAAGGTCAAGGTCACCATAATGTAAAGTCCCAAGTAAATCGACTATCCTGCATCGATTGGAGAAGGTTTAATAAATTCAGTCAAGCCGTTTAGGAGCATGGGCACCGCAACATTCTCAAAATGGTTTCAAAATGGCCACTGCAAGTTTAAGGGGTAATTTAATAGCTTTAAGTATCGGTGGGAGTCGCCATGTTCAAAAGTCCAAAGAAAATCGATAACATTGCATCGATTAGTGAAGGTTTGATGAAATTTGGTTCTGTAGTTTCGGAGCATGGGCACGGCAACAACCCGGGGCAACAGAGTAGACCCACCCGTCTAAGATGGGTTTGGCAATATCGCCTTGGTTTGGCTGTGGGTTTGGCACCAAGTTCGTCCTAAAAGCGTCTTTTTCCGCCCCGTTATTAAAAAGCCATGGACGTTAGAGGTGGTACGCAATCGAAAACAATATGAAGCGAGTTATGAAAAGTACCGACAATATGTTGCATAATTGTTTAGTGACATGACACTTCCACAATTAGGCCTTGCAAATTGGAAGAAAATGCGTTTTGTAGAATGATCTTTTAAATACATTGAAATTTCAAACTTGGGGTGCAGTTTACCTACAATAAAGTACACCAACTCTCAATGAAACTCATAATGCGTTTATCGACCTCTAAAAGCTCACGGACGGGTCCTTTCACGTGGCTGCGGAGGTGGATCGCCAGCTGTGTGGCGAGTGGTTTGGTCGTAATCATTTTTCGGAAATTCAGGAATCAAAGCTCAAGATGGTTAGCAACGATGATGTCCAGAAAGACCTACTGTGGTTCGATAAGGCTACCCACGACGATGCTGAGCGAAAGCACCATGAACTGCTTGCAAGCGGGTTTGCCACGCCAACGCCATGTACCGCGCCAGCTTCCACTGTTGCAAGCGAGATCGCTAAGGCAAGGCAACAGATTAAGAAGTCACTGCAAGTGGGTGGAGCTGGAGTCGGTGGTGATGTAACTGAAAAGGTGTCCATCATCGAAAAAGAAAATGCTGAACTCCGCCGGATTTGTGCCGACATGTCTTCAGTGATGAAAAAGCTTGAAGCCCGGTTAGAAGCCCTGGAGCTAAAGGTGAATACCTCTGCCTCCTCGGCCCCTGTCCCTGTGAGCACTGCCCCCACAGCTCCTACCACAATTGATGATGATGATGATGTTGATTTGTTTGGTAGTGATGATGATGAGGAATCAGAAGAGGTGCAGAAGTTGAAGGAAGAGCGAGTTGCTGCCTATGCTGCCAAGAAGTCCAAGAAACCTGCACTCATTGCCAAGTCATCTGTTCTACTTGATGTCAAGCCTTGGGATGATGAAACAGACATGGTAGAACTTGAAAAGGTGGTTCGCTCAGTTGTGATGGATGGGCTTCTCTGGGGTGCAGGCAAACTTGTTCCCATGGCCTATGGCATCAAAAAATTATCAATTGTCTGTACAGTGCAAGATGACAAGGTCTCAGTTGAAGAGCTAACTGAAAAGATTGAGGAATTTGAGGACTATGTCCAGAGTGTTGACATTGCTGCATTCAACAAGATTTAGGTGCACTAGATCTTTGAGCTCCACATGCTGATTCAGGAAGTGTCTTGTACAAATTTTGTTGGGATTCAAGATGATTCATTAATAATTTGATTGCTATTTTTGATGAAAGGTTTAACACACTTTTGTAAACATGTCAAAGTGTCACCTCAATGCAATACAGAATGATAGAGACCATGGTCTTTAATGACATACTGTTTCTATCATGTGATGACCAGAAAGGCTATTGAAAGAGGTTGGGTAGCAGCTGTTCTATGCCACCAGATGATGTTATGAGTGCTTAGTATTCTGATTTAAAGCATGGATTGTAATTTGTAGGTGCAGCCAAGTGCTGCATGACCACTGCAGTCGGTGCACCCCTAAACCCCCAGGGTACAGCCAAGCCTTGAATGTATGCCATATAGCACATTATGCTCGGACATGCATCCATAATAAAAACAAAGGTGCAATCCCATGTTTGCAATGCCCGATACAGATCTCTGTTCAAATTTTGTGGAATAATCTGGTATTGCAATGCATGTTAATTGGCACTATTTCACACTTGATTTAAGAGATGAAGTATCAGGATATGCCAACCAGAAATGCTAATGCACTGAGCAGCAAAAAAAAACATTTTGTTTATGATTTTTGTGCAAATGAAGTTTCAGATTGATTGAAGCTTTTAATTGCTGCTGATTTGAAAGTAAGATGTGTAAGAAATACACCTTGAAACAATTTTTCTGCAACTAAATTAAGGTAAGTTTTTTGTACTCAACCAAAAGCCTAAGCGAATGGTACATTTTGGTGCATGAAATATTGGCATTAAAACAAAGCCACTACATTCAAATCAATCTAATTTGGTCTAGGGGTAAGATGCTCGTCTCACCTGTCGCTACTCTTCACCTGCGACCAATCGGCGTGAGAGATTGGCGACGCTATATGACTCAACGGTCGACATGTCGTAAAACCAATAACCAACCAATCTAAATATAATGCATGAGTCAAAGTTAACAGGTTGAACCATGGATCATGTATGCCTGGATGGGAAACCAACAGCTGTTTGTGCATCAGCCCACCTAGGAGGGTAAGTAAAAGCATGGAAACGTGGCCGGTTTTAGGCTGTGCCCCTATGGGAGTTCAGGGTATGCATTTCGTGTTGGCATTTTGTCCAATTGATTCAGCCATCCCAGGAGGATTGCATCAGCCTTTCATGATACAGAATTGGTCAAGGAACCTTGCCGTTCTTTTCTTATTGATTTATTACGCTCCGTTCAGAAGTTGTGGTGTGAAGTGAAGACATCTGTCAGAGGGAGCCCACCTCACCCCAAGGGTCGGCCCACCGATGTTGATGTATTGATGATCTTTATCTCTTATCTCTATCTTTATCTTAAAATGATTTGACGTGCAAAATACATGAAGGCAATGGGCAGACCAAAATGAATTGGGGCACATTCCATTGGCTCCCACGTTAAAAGTTGAAATAATTGCGGGGGTGGGTTAAGTAAACATTGAGGTGGCAGTTCCCCTGAAAGGTATATAAAGCAACACCCCTGAGCCGAACGACTGGCAAGTGGTAGTGAATCGGCGAGAGGTAGTGGCGTTGCCAGCTAGGGTATGTTGCAAGGGCTGATCCAAGGGGGAGGAAGCGAAAGTGACGCTCCTTATGACCTAAGGACGTCTCCTTGGAGGTTCCAGTGTACCCTCCCTCGAATTTCTCAGCGCAACGTGCTCCTCGGCCTGGGAACGGCGGTCCTCGGTCCGGCGGTCCTGGGAACGGCGGAGTCCGAACGCACGCCGCGGATTTTTCGGCAAAAAGCACTCCTCAGACAAAAAACAAATGGTGCCCCTCTGTGAGATCTGAGTGTACCCAGTACCAATATTCTGGACCAAGAGCCGCCCCTCTGGAGAAATGACGCCTCCTTGGCAAAATCATAAATCTGGCAGTTGTATGGTGTAGGGGAGGGGGCTTGTACCCTCCATGGAACTTCCGCTCAATCCTCTGCGGATTATTGGGTGCGCCGAAGTCTATTCTCCCATTCTGTTGTGTAAACCACTCCACCGGAAAATATCAGCCACATACCTAAAGAGCAAGGAGGGTGGGGCGAAAGCGGAACCGCGCATTCTTATCTTTGAGGGTGAAACTGCCTCCTCAATGCTTGCGTCTCCCACCCGCAATAACTTCAACTTCTACCATGGGAGCGTATGGAATGTGACCTCCACCCCCCTATTTATTTTGCTCTGCCTATTGCCTTCATGCACTTTGTCCCTTCCGATCATTTTGATAAATCAAAATCGGTGGGCCGACCCTTTCGGCGAAATGGGCTCCCTCTCACATACGCCTTTACTTCGCATCACAACTTAGGAACGGAGCGTAATAAATCAATAAGGAAAGAACGGCAAGGTTCCTTGATCAATTCTGTGTCATGAATGGCAGATGCAATCCTCCAGGGGCTGAATCAATTTGAAAAAAAATGCCAATACGAAATGCGTACCCCGAAATTTCATAGGCGCACGGCCTAAAACTGGCTGCGTTTCCGTGTTTTTGCTTACCCTCCGCTAGGTGGCAGGTTAGTGCCGCTGATACGCGCAGATGAAAGGCGCCGACTCGGAGTTTCGAATCCAGACGTACATCATCCATGCCCACACGTCTGGATGCATGTTGAGCACTTCTAGATGCACATACCACACCCAGATGCAAATGTCTATGCATCTTCACATGCACTACCCACCTTGTGCTGGATGATCAGAACAAATTGTTCAAAAGAGAAATAAACATTAGTGCAGCAGTAGTTCAATCATGGATGATGTACGCCTGGATTGGAAACTCCGCGTCGGCGCCTTTCATCTGCGCGTATCAGCGGCACCTAGCTGATAGTAAAAGCACGGAAACGCCGCCAGTTTTAGGCCGTGCGCCTGTGGGAGTTCGGGTTACGCATTTCGTATTGGCTTTTTTCCAATTGATTCAGCCACTCCAGGATTGCATCTGCCTTCCATGGTACATAATTGATCAAGGAACCTTACTGTTCTTTCCTTATTGTTTTATTACGCTCCGTTCCGAAGTTGTGATGATGCGAAGTGAAGGCATTTGTGAGAGGCAGCCCATTTCGCCGAAAGGGTCGGCCCACTGATGTTGATTTCTTAAAATGATAGGAGGGGTCAGAGTACATGAAAGCAATAGGCAGACCAAAATAATAGGGGGGGGGGGGTCACATTCTGTAGGCTCCCATGTTAGAAGTTGAAATGATTGCAGGTGGGGGGAAGAAAGCATTGAGGGGGCAGTTCACCCTCAAAGATAAGAATGGGCGGTTCTACTTTCGCGCCCACCCTCTTCACACTCTAGATATGTGGCTGATATTTTCCGTTGGAGTGGTCTACACAACTGAATTGGAGGGTAGAATTCGGCGTCCCCACCAATCCGCAAAGAGGATTGAGCGGAAGTTCCATGGACAATGGCGGATCCAGGGAGGGGCCATTCCGGCCATGCCCCACCCCCCGAAGCGCTTAAAAGGGGGGGGGGGGCATAGTGTCTTTTGGACCCCCGAAACCAACAGAAGTCAACTAAATTAAAATGCAGTAACCTTTGCCGAGGTTAAAAATAGCGTCCGGATGAAAGAATCTCCATTTTTAAAGGATTTTTTAATTAAAAATAATTGTTTAGAAGCCAATCTGGTAGCATAGTAGGTTCTGACACACATCGAGGGTTTCATGCTGCTCAAGTTCTGCTTACAGCAAGAGTTGACAAAATCGGATCCGCCAGTGTGTACACGTGCACGAACGTTGACGTGGTACAAGACGTTGAATGTGAGCGTGAGCGTTTTGGTAAACAAGAACAAAAATCCGGTAACATAGAAACGGTGGAGATAGGCTGGGGCCCCTACACAGGAAATTATGTTGTCAATTATTATTTAATTTTAATCTTTTTTCTTTTTTTTCATGGGCCCCTTTGCCAAATAGTGATTGAAATCCGGTGCTTTTAACCAAAAATAGTGGGAGAATGGGCACCCTCCAAGTCCGTTCGACCCCTCCCCTGATGCAATTCCTAGGTACGCCACTGGGGGAGGGGACTGACGCCGAAAACCGAAAGTTGGCTCCGCCAAACTAGTGGGCTAGATCCGCCAGTGTCCATGGAGGGTACAAGCCCCCTCCCCCTACATCATGCCACTGACAGATTTATGATTTTGCCAAGGAGGCGTCATTTCTCCAGAGGGGCGGCTTTTGGTCCAGAACATTTGGACGGGGTACACACTCCGATCTCCCAGAAGGGCACAATTTGTTTTTGTCTGAGGAGTGCCTTTCGCCGAAAAATTCGCGGCGCGCGTTCGAACTTGCAGAGGACTGCTGTTCCCAGGCTGAGGAGCGCGTTGCGCGGAGAAATTCGAGGGAAGGGTACACTGGAACCTCCAAGACAGGCGTCCTTAAGGTCATAAGGAGCGCCACTTTCGCTTCCTCCCCCTTGGATCAGCCC
This sequence comes from Ashinkailepas kermadecensis, assembly GCA_034440615.1. Taxonomy (NCBI): domain Eukaryota; kingdom Metazoa; phylum Arthropoda; class Thecostraca; family Neolepadidae; genus Ashinkailepas; species Ashinkailepas kermadecensis. The sequence continues at coordinate 11,892 of JAOTOM010004972.1, forward strand.
TTGCAACATACCCTAGCTGGCAACGCCACTACCTGTCGCCGATTCGCTACCACTTGCCAGTCGTTCGACTCAGGGGTGTTGTTTTATATAACTTTGAGGGAGAACTACCACCTCAATGTTTGCTTAACCCACCCCCGTAATTATTTCAACTTCTAACATGGGAGCCAATTGAATGTGCCCCCCCCAATTCATTTTGGTCTGCCCATTGCCTTCATGCACTTTGCCCGTCCAATAATTTAAAGATCAAGATAAAGATCATCAAGATATCAACATCGGTGGGCCGACCCTCGGGGCGAGGTGGGCTCCCTCTCACAGAAGTCTTCACTTCGAACCACGACAACTTCTGAACGGAGCGTAATAAATGAATAAGGAAAGAACGGTAAGGTTCCTTGGTCAATTCTGTATCATGAAAAGCTGATGCAATTCTCCTGGGATGGCTGAATCAATTGGAAAAAATGCCAATACGAAATGCGTACCCTGAACTCCCATAGGCGCACGGCCTAAAACCGGCCGCGTTTCCGTGTTTTTACTTACTAGGTGGGCTGATACGCAAACAGCTGTTGGTTTCCAATTCAGGCGTACTTGATCCGTGGTTCCACCATGGATGGCACATGTCCACCATGGATGGCACATGTCGGGACCATTCCATCAGATGATCAGCTCTTTGGCTGCGTTTTGGTGGTCTAGCTGCCTTTTTTCTTTTTTTTCTCCATCTTTAGCTGAGGCAAAGTGCCATCCGCTAGAGATATGCTACGTTAAAGAAATAGTTACTTTAATCCGGCTTATGTGGCATCCGGTCGTCTAGCTGCCGATGGATGCCAATGACGGCCTGGACTGAGCCGCCCATCCTCTCCACTACGCTCTCGGGCGGGCTCATCAGCCAGAGTCTGATCACTACATTGAGGTAGTGTTGGAGACATGCTCACCTTGTCCTCTAAATTCCCAAACAGCTTTCAAATCACGAGCAAATTAAAAACCTTATTGTATTTTATTTATTCCATGAGCCACACAAAAGTCACGCATACCCAGTTATGGTGGATCTCATTAATTCACATACACACAGACTATTATAAAAGCTATGACAATGATGCATGGTTTTATGGTGCGACAACAGGTCATTTTGCACCCAATAAAAGCTGGGATTTCAACATGCTAGCAACAAGCATGATCTAAGCACTGGTGTAAAACAGGTGAAGCCTAGTATATTTGCCTACTGTGTAGGAAGACTTACCACCCTGTAGCCATCCATCCAATGAGCCTGTCTTCTTTTCCTTTGTGGGCATGTCTGGATGTTTACGCCTTGTATGCTTGGGCAAGTTTTGAGATGACTCATAGAAGTCACAATATGTGCAAAACACGTTGCGCCTAACTCACTTCTTCTACCCCTCCATTTTCCTGCCTTTACTTTTGACCATCGCGATCGAGATGATACTGACAAGTGCAGTGCAATGTCGCACAGCAGCCTTGTTTTGAGTTGAGTGCCTTAGGGCAGCACACAACAAGAATCTGTATTAACTGCCGCAAAGCAATGTTCACCCCCACACCGTCCACGCGGACGAAGCTCTTGAACACGCGGACGAAATTTGATCAAATCCACGACACGCCAGTGCCGTTAACTACCCATCACCACATTCGAGCACCACGCCACCGGACGTTTCAAATCGAAGGTCAATCGTAATGCTGGCTTATGCTTGTTTATTTCGATAGCAGCAGCGGTTGTCGTCGCCCCGAACAGGACAATATGCTGGTGGTCTTGGCGACAGCGAAGCGGCCACGGTGGCGACCAAATCGTCGCTAGCAGTCAGGCGTTTTCCCAGTTATTCTGTGCAGTGGTCGCCGATGAAAGCGGCGCTCCGGTCAAGCGCGGTGCTTTTGCGAGCAGATTTCTGTTCGCATTCTTGACATGTGCTTGAGGCGAGGGAATTCATCTAATTGCTAAATGAAAAGCTAAGAGTAGCGGTTGAACAAGTTTGGTTCCATTGACCTGTCATGAACTTGACCTGTGTTAACCGCGGTGACCTGGCATGATTTTGAAACAATATAGCATAACAATATACATCAAACAAGTCGCTAGTATTGCCATGAACACTTCCATTTTGCCGATATACTGGAAGCGCATCAGCTCCGATTTTTGTGGCCTATCGCCACGTAAATTTGACGGCCTCTAACTCGAAAAGTTTTCGGCCGATTTTCGTTTTTCCTATTTTAAGCGACGCGGCGGACATTTCTAAGCAGGTACACTAAAATGCGTATATCGGCCGGTAAAATCGTGAGTTATGTACTGAACAATCGGAGGGGTGGACGGATTTCGCCCCCCCCCCCCTCCTCTCCAGTGCGCGTGTTAATCTAGGGTCATGAAATTTGTACTGAAGTGAGTTCACAACACCCGAAATCTGCTATCCTAATTTTGTGCTTAGAGCTTCAGTAGTTACCGAAATCTTCGGGCCAGCGGCCGAATCCTCCCCCTCCTGTGTGCGGTATGTGAGAGGCCCCCCGGAGCTCGTGTTATTCGACCCTGTCTTCAGTTATGTTTGCATGCTAGATTTGGGCCACTTAATCTGATGATAGGAGGAATTTTGCATTGATGTGATGCTCAAGATGAAGATAAAAATACAACCATACGTCTAGAACACCAGGTTATCACTTAAGGGGTAGGAAATTGTCCGACTCAATTGAAAGCCCGACAAAACAACAGCGAATGCAATTTTCGTAATGTTCCGTTCTATCTGTGCGTAAGAGTTCACTAGCCACGTTTCCTCCGTTGCCCATATATCAACGAGCAAAGCTACCTTACAATCTACGATCCCACCCACACACATGCGTGATGGCAAACTATTAATATATGATTCATATTAATATTTGTGGGCAAGACACACCGAAATACACCCAGGTTGGGAATGAGGGCTCCGGTCATACCAACATGCATTACACATACTGAGACAATGGAGCGAACTGCGTTCGGACATTCAATATAAAATGTTGAGTAAGTATTTGTAGCTTTTTAATCGATTTGTGGTCATATTTATGTGTTCTTTCTTGATGGTGAAAATAATGACAATATTTTATCCTTATCAATTCCAACTGCCAGTTAAATCTACCTAACGCATCGTTTCCACGTTAGTTCATCTAATATCAATATCATCTGAAAAGAGGCCGAGTTACAGATATCCTCAAAATTCGAGTAAGGAAGACTAAGTGGGTTCTAGCATTTGTATCACTGCGCTCGCTCGCAACGCTCGCTCACTCCTGAACAGCCAGTGTAAACACGTAAGGTGAACGTTGCTTGAGAAACGTCTGTGGAAGAATACGTGCTAAGTATGACGATATCTGGCAATCTAAATAAAATCAGGCCCTTTCTGACCTTCGCATTCTAGTGACTTACCATGAAAATATGGCTGTGGTGTGGTGGCTGTTCGAAATTCCCTAATGAAGAAAATAATACAACGCATCTGCCTTTAATAATCTCAGGGCACATAAAACACAACCCAGAAGCATTTAGGAACGCGACCGTCATTTGCCATCTGCCGCGGTGTCCCACCAACAGCCAGGCTGCAACACCAAGATGCACAAATGCATGTGTGTGACCAGGGGCGCCGCCACGAATTTTTGGCTGGGGGGGGGGTCAGGCTCCACAGTTCAGCAACGACCTATGGGGTCCAATGTGAGCGGGGGGGGTGGAGAGAGCAAAGCTTGGTGTGTACAGCCAACCAGTCCAAAACAATAAACTGGGAACACTTCATGCTTTATCCATGAACAGCAACTCTGCATTGATAATCATGGCAACTTGTCTACCATTGCCCCGGATTCGGCGACAAGCGTAACATTCCCCGACTATGGCAACATTTTCAGCATTCAGAAGCGTAGACTTGACTCGAACATCATCGACTGCATCAGCGACACCGATGCGGACTAGATAAATTCAGCAACTGCCACGAGGAATTCATACCTACAAACATACAACTGTTCGTGAGGAATGAAAGCAAAATGCTACAACGTTCTTCGAAATAAAAATTGGCGCTCCCGTCCCAGGCAAAGCACAAAATCCGGTAATGCACCGCGACACGTCGGCAGTTCAATCAAGCAATCTGAAATTAGAGGGCTCATAAACAAACTGGAGCTCCCGCTGCCGCCGTGACACACGCGCGCCACTCGCCAGTCCTTTACGCGAGCCCGAACACCCGCTCTCGCCCAGGGTTCTGACGGATGAAGGCAGCCGCGACCTGGTCGACATCCACGCGAGTCAGGCGGTCGCGGTGGACGTGGCACACAGCTACCGCGTTGAGGCGCGCCTGCCCCATTGTGGCGCGCAGCCATGTCTTCAGCCGGCGGAGCGCACTGAAGCTGCGCTCAGCCGTGGTGGAGCTGGCCGGCAGGGTGAGGAGCAGGCGCGTCAGCTTCACTGCGTCCGGGAACATCTTGCGTGTGGGCTCATCCAGGTTCCGGATTATATCTGCCGCTTCTTCGAGGCTTTCCGGCCGCTTGTTTTTAAACAGGACGAGCAGCTGCGGCGCCAGGTCAGCAGCTGACAGCTCCGCTGACCAGGGAGAGCTGCTCAGAAACTCTCTGAGGCCTGCGGCGCCACCGTCAGCCAGCAGCGCCTGCTCCGCCTTGGCGTGATGCTTGACGCCTTCCTGGTCCAGGCGGTCACTCAGCTCGATGTAGGGGGTGTCGATGGCCAGCAGCAGCTCTCGCCGTAGGTACTGCTGGATGTTAGCTGGCTCGTCTGGTTCACCGCCGTCGGCGTTGCTGGCTGAAGCGCGCTTCTCCCGCGGCAGCACGATGGGCACGTCGCAGCCTGATCCCTTCACCTGCTGCAGGCACTCCTGGATGGCTTCGTCCGCCCCGTCGCGCTGAGCCTGCAGCTGCTGCTTGGCGGACTCGACTCCACGCAGAAGCTGGGAGACAGTGCAGCGGGAGCCCTGGACGCTGCGGTTAAGCCGGTCCAAAGGCGACAGCACTGCACGCGCCAGGTGGAGCGCCAGCAGGGTTGACTCCTTGCGCAGCTGGGCGTGAAGGCCCGCCGCTCTCGCCGCCACGTGGCTGCGACCAGCGCCCAGCTCCGCCACCGTGGCCAGTACCTCGCTGTACTGCTTGATGGCAGCATCCACTGCCTGTAGCCGCACTGTCCACCTCGTGGGGCAGAGCGGCCGCAGGTTCCTTGGCACCTCCTCCCCCTTGCCCACGCACAGCTGCCGGAACTTCTCCCGGAAGGTGAGGGACTGGCCGAAGAGGCGCCCCAGCTCGTTCAGTGTGTAGAGGGCGTTGCGGATCAGCTGGGAGGCGCCGGCGCTCTCCTTCGCCACTAGGTTGATGCAGTGGGCGCCGCAGTGGACAAAGAGCGCTGCTGGCTGTTTGCCGCGCAGGATGGCTTGGGCGCCGCGGAAACCTCCCGCCATGTTTGTGGCCCCATCGAAAGTGAGGCCGCGAAGGCCAGCCAGGGGGAGGTTCATGCGCTGAAGCGAGTCCTCGATGATGCGCGCCAGAGCAGCACCCGTCGTCGACGGCGTCTCGTGAAACCCCACGAACTCCTCGTGGACTTGGAGGGCCTTGTCTGAATACCGGATGCACACCGACTGCTGCTCGTGGCCGCTGAGGTCTTGGGTGCCGTCGACGATCACGGAGTAGCAGAGGTCGCCGGCCGCACTGTCTTGGATCTCCGTGATGATCTCTCGCAGCACCTGATGACTGGCGAGCAGCAGCAGCTCATTCTGACAGTCTGAATGCGTGAATCGCTCCCTTCCTTGCAGCCACTGCTGTAGCTCGGGGCAGTCGACGGCTCGCAGCTGCAGCAGCTCGATGAAGTTGCCCTGGTCCTGTTCATGCCCTCTGAGGGCCAGACCCTGTCTGCCCAGGCACACGAGGCTGGTGATTATCTTCACGAGGCAGGCCCTGTTGGTCTGCTGCTGGCGCTGATTGGCCGTCTGAATGACGTCTGCGATCGGGCGGCTCGCAGTTGGGAGGTTGTCCCCGTGATCTGTGGAGATGGCGTGCTGCTTAAACTTCTCCAGCGCCTTCTTCCAGTTGTTGAAGCCGCCAGCCCAGAAGCCAGGTTTCTGAGCTGGGTTGGCGGTGCCGCGCTCGTGCGCGCGGACGCAGTAGAAACAGAATACTTTTCCACGGACGGGGTCGAAGTGCAGCCATGGGTACTGCTGGTACCAGTGATCATGGAAGACCACAGTCTTGCCTTGAAGCACCTGCTTAGGGATCGTCTTAGCTGGCGGCTGATTTGGCGTCTCTAAATCCAGGAGGCGCCATGGCGACTGCTGCGGCGATGATGTTGAGTCACGACTGAGACCAGGATCTGGAAGAAAAGGAGGAGGAAGGGCATACAAATGGCCAGAAAATGGATGTGTGGAAAAATCACTCGCGTCGAACGCAAGTTTTGGACGACGAGATGGTGTTCCTTCATTGACCACTGGTTTCACAACTCTAGCTATAGCTCCAGCACAACTCCAGCACAACTCCAAAGAAAACCCCAAGAAACTTTGCGAGCGGAAAGCCAAGAAACTGGTTACGCTAAACCAGTTTCTCAGCTAGGAAACTGGTTTAGAGCAAATGGTTTCCTAGCTAGGAACCGGCATTGATTTGCCCCCAAAATTTGGCTCTGAACAGGGGCCTAAAATACTGTTCGGAAGTGAGATGAGTTCAAGTTTCCGAACACTTCCAAGCACAAACAATCCCATTTTACCTTTCGACCATACATACATTTGATTTGACGGCAAGTAGGTCCAGTTGCTCATACAAGGGACGATCGTTTCTGTGTTTCTATGCATCGCACCATTTATCAAAAATGGAAAAGATGAAAGTGAGAATCAATCGATACAAAAATGAAAGATCAGAAATCGAAAATAGGGTTTACCTTCGAACCCAGTGAAAAGGCACTGGGTACTAGGGGAGGGTACCTGAGGGGCCAATATCTCACTTAAAAAAGGAAAAAATGAACATTTTCATATCGAGACAACAACAGCACCACAGAATGGGCGACAGGTGTGTTATGAACTCACCAGTGCAGGCGCGCTTGGAGGGTGGAGGTGTAACAGGAGCTGAGGCTCCGGTGGAGGAGGATGACGTGACAGCTGGACGAGGGACTAGTGAGGCTGACTGTGGCTCCTGGGAAGTGGTGAAACATATATGAGTTGGAAAGTTGACAGAAAAGTTAACAGGGGTAGGTGAGGCAGATCACATGGGGGCATCTGAGTTCTCCCAACTTCCCTGCCTGAGTGCACCACTGGCAGTTTTGTCTGCATATATGCAGCCTTTATGGCGCATGCGACTGCTTAGACCCATTAATGGGCCATGGCCTTTGGTTTCTCAACCCTAGACATGATGACAGTGATAAAACTGATCTGGTACCTACATACAGCAGTGCAGCCAGGAAATTTGTAAGGGGGGAGTGGGTGGGGCTAACACAAAAGGGGCCCCGACAGTGCTAGATGGGCCCATCTCCCAGGGAGGCCCAGGCCTCTATGTCTCCCCATCAATGACTCAGCAACCAGGGGGGTGCATTCCCGACATTTTGGAGGGGCCCGGCGGCTTCCCTTCCAAAACTCACCTTCTTAGAAAAAAAAGATCGGATGTCCATGGTGACAGCAAGTCTCAGGCAGTAGGTGGCTATTAGGAGACACCGGCACTGAATTGTTTATTTATTGGGTAAGTCCAAGGCCCTAAAAGGAGAGGTACAGTCACTTCGGCGTTTAAAAAGCGCTGTAAACAACACTAGTGCGCCAAGATACCTGTTTTACATATTTGCTACCATATGCTGGGAGAAGTGTTTTCCTTCATTCTGGTTCATTTATGAATGCGGAAAAATCCATTGACTGGGGCCCGACAGGTCTCGAAAGTGGGCCCGGCAGGTCTCAAAACTGGGGGGGTCAACCCCCCCCCCAGCTCTGCCGGCTGGGGGGGTCGCGACCCCCCCAACTCCCCTGCTCACGGCGCCCCTGTGTGTGACCATGTCACACCGCTGTAACCGATCATATTACACCACGGTAATCTCAACCCCGTTACCAGTACCAGTGCCCTACTAGTAAGGGTATGCATGGGGTGGAATAAAGCAGCCGTCGTGAGCGATGTAAAAGGGATTTCGATCCGTGTCTTGTAGCGTTTCTAAACTTAAGTAGCAAAACAAATGTCGATATGGAATTCGGCCCCTCGTCACCAACGTCAAACGAAAACTTTGCAGATGCATACTTGCTACCTGTATTATCACAGACGCACACTTACTATGTGGACTATCAATCTTGAAGTCGTACTGAGAGTGTGAGACTGCACAACTATCTAGGAAAAGAAGCCGGTACGCATGGGCAGGGGAAAATGCAATGCTGGGAACAAAACCTGGCCACATGCGAGCAAGCGTGGTTTCTGCGAAGAAGGCCGAAATAACAGTAGATAAGTACAGTACAAGGCATCAAATGTGCCCCACTCTCTGTTTGGCTGTCTGATTCGCTGATGTCACGGAATGGAGATGGCTCTAATTTGTCGTATACCAAGTGGCATGTGCAATATTTTGCTGCTTCTGTACTACTTTGCGGTTCTCTTTTTTCTTCTTTTTTCTTCTTCTTTCCTAAATCTTTAGCTGAAGTAAAGTGCCATCTGCTAGAGATTATACGTTAAAGAAGGAATTACGTTAGTCCGGCTTATGTGGCATCCGGTTATATCAATTAGGCAAGAAAGGAGAGACGCCGTTAAACAAGAAACATGGCGTAGATGGACGATACATACATAGTACACAGGTACATGTTCAGACATACATACATACATACATACAATCACAACAATGGAAGGACATTTGGAAGGTGGACAGCTTCACAGCCTACGGAGAGGCTCCACTGCCCACCTGAGACCTGAAGCGAAGCGAAGCAGAGGCCTGTCACCCAGAGCGAGTCGTGGGATTCAGGCCCGACCTTGTATGTGTCGGTGTATGTTAAATTAAAGCTTGGAAACCCCTAAAATTGGGAAAAACCAAGCTGCTTGGAAAACCCGTAGGTAAAAAACCAAGTGCAATTTAAAAGGAAATCCGTCCGTTTTGGCCGAATTGGATCGGTTCCTGTCTGCCTAGTGTGAGATAACCTATATGTATGTGTTTTGTGACGTCGGAGAGGAAGAGGTGTGGAGCGGAGTCATACAGCCAGTGAGGAGTGTAGCGCGTGCCATATAACTTTTAACTTCACATCATACTTGACGGGCTCAACGTGACGGCCACCGCCCGTCACACGTCATAGTCACGACTGACTGCGCATTCCAGGACAACAGCCCTGGACATCCGACAACCGACAACAATGGCTCGCACCCGACGAACTATACTTCACCGACGGGTCGCGCCGTCCCTCAGACCTCAGAGACATTCTCAGAGCTCTGGTTACAAACAGAGCTCGGCCGCTCGTGGGAATCACTGCTGACCTCGCATGTTTCGGCGGCACCGGGCCGCGGCCTGGCGTCTGACACCAGAGCTGCTGACTGCTCACGGGCAGCCGGCATTCCGGGGCGTTACAGCCGATCTGTCATCTGGCATTCCACAACCACAGTAATATTCATCCAGCAGTCAACCAATCATTCATCATCCTTACACACATACACAGACCATACGTACCTGACACATTGTTGCCACAGTGACATAGCCTGTCACATCACAGACATACTACTGTCATACCATTCATGTACTTACACACCTACCCAACTGTTCCCAGAATGGAATCACTGACATACATCACCGCACTGACGGTCACATCACCTCACTGGCATTCACACGGCGGCGGCCTGCATCGAGGTCACGTCGTCGACGGCGGCGGTGGTACCAGGGTGTCAGATAGCTATGCACCTGACCGGAAACAATAGCCTATGGCCTCGGCGGCGGTCCGCGACTTGCCGATGTAAGCTGTGAGACAGCTCGGCCGACCCGTGGCATGGCATCTGCCGGAAACTGTCGCGACATGAATTGAAAGGGTAGGGGCTAAATTTCTGGACTCAAAGGGTCTCCACAACCAGCTTTTCCACAGCGGCGTCACCGCAGGTCAGGGAGGGTTACCCCTCACTCCTGTCAAAACCTGACATGGGAGGGGCGACTGATCATCCCGTTGGCCCCAGCTCACCGCAATTACTCCACGTGCGAGCCTGCTGTGATTGACGTGTTTCAAGTTTAGGTTATCAGACTAATTTTTCAACTCACTTTATTGGAATGTTAAAACAATCGTTGGCAAAGATGAGCGACCTCCGAAGCTGACTGATTCTAGCCCGTGTGTTTGCTGTTCGCTGCTTATTTTGCCATCGGACGTCACAACAAACGAGTTCGTTCATCCGAAAAACTAGAGCAGCAGGAGGTATTATACATAGAAGATTAACAGGACGCAGATATAAGGAAATTTCGCGCTGCTCATCAACAATGCTGGGGCCTCATTGGCGCTGACAAAAATATTAGCGAGCAAAGAATGTGGCCTTGAGGTAAGCCTTAGGTCATGTCTCAGTTCTTCATGACAACCACAAGTATGGCAAATGGTTTATTTTGGTTGCATTGTATTGACAGGGCTGCGATATAGCCATCAATCGCAACGACTCGGAAGCGACTGAAAAAGGTACGCTCCCGGCAAAAGCGACAAGGGGTTATGCGTGCTATTATCCTGGTGTGTATATATACCAGAGTGGCACCCCGGGGGGGGCAGCAGACGGTATAGCTTCCTCTTGCTATGCGCAGTATTACCATGGTCTGTGTGCATACCAGAGTGGCATCCCGGGGCGGGGCAGCAGACGTTACAGCTTACCCCTGCATTGACGGCATAGCATCCCATTGTTAGTTAGTTATTTGGGCTCTAGGACGATTCGACCTTACTTGATCATTCGCGGCTATAGCTACCCTCTGTCGTGACGCGGGGTGGATAAGGGTGTAGCTTCAGAAAAAAAGATGGTGGGAGGGGAGGGGGAATGGTCGAGAAAGAGGTATTTAGATCTGAGGTTGAACTCTAGGAATCTCGTGGGACTCTATGCTCTGAGGAAGAAAGCTGTTAAGCTGTAGAATGGGCTCAAACGTGTTGCCTATTAACATGGAAGGGGAGGGATAAAAAGCAGCATTTGGCGGTCAATGGCCTTTCAAAAAGTATGCAAAGTGACGTCACTGTGGATGGGGCAAATATGCTGTTTCGCAAGCTCCCCAGAGATTTTTAGAAATCATTAAGCATAAAAGGATGTACATCATACTGTCTGGAGGTCCAAATCATGAGGACTCACAGGAGACCACCAAAAAGTGAGAGCGGCACAGAAGTGTGTGTATGGGGGGGGGGACGGCTGTAGGGGGATGATAAGGGGAAGCAATCCATGTCATGAAATTGGAGAAACAATATATACTCCCCCCCCCCCCTGTAGCTTTAGATCACCCCAAGCAACATAAAAATACGAGGTCCATCATGTTCTCTGGAGGATCCTGGCCAGGAAGCCCATTGATATATTAGTCATAGAAGGCCCGTTATGTTCTCTGGAAACCCCAGGTCAGGAAGCCTATTAGTATTAAGAGGAGGCCCACCGTGTTCTCTGGAGACCACAGGTCAGGAGGTCCATTAGTATTAATAGGAAGCTCCTAGAGCTTACGAAACTCTCCAAGCACCTACAGAACACCCCTGGTATTTGATGATCTCAGGATAAAGGGCTCAAAGTGAAGGGATGACGGAAAGGCCCGGAAACCTGCCCGGAGGCTACATCATGTTATCTGGACGCCCCTGTTGAGATTAGCCTTGATACTTGAGCTTAGGTTAGAGGCCCATTTGATGTCTTGTCCTTATGGAGGCCACTAAGGATCGCAAGTCCACAGTACTTGCGATAAGTCTCATTGCGTTGCCTGAAGGCTGCGAACAAGGGGCCCAATAGTTGCGACAGGAGGCCCCAAAAGTTCACGATAAGCTCCCAAAGCCTGACCGAAGGCCTTCTCGTGTTGTCTGAAGACACCAGGGCAGCAGGCTTGACAGGAGGCCTCTGGGGACCACTAAATGGCCCCAACGTCTGGCTAGATACCCCGCCATGTTGTCTGGAGGGCCTAGATCAGCAGTCATCACAAGAAATTCCTAAAGGGCCCTAAAGACAAATCAAAACAGGGCGGTTCCCGACATCGGATATGCCCATTCTGAGAACCGTTGGCCCCCTCCCCTAAAGTAAAAATTAGTGGGTCCATTCCTGCATCGGCAAGGGAAGGCGCCATGTTAACTTCGTAAGAAAACCAAGTAAATTGTGTCAATGCCCAGTGCACAATTTGTGCTTTACAAATACCGTATACACACCTGGAATAGTTAGTCAATGAAGCGATAAAGTCATAAAGTGTTAAGGCTTAATAAGAGCCACAGGGGCCCATCTGGGTTAAGCCTATCTGGAAAAGGTACTAGAAATGTACATACTCTCACCCCAATCAATCCCTTACCTCAAGTTCCTAGGAAGCTATATATCGCAGCCTATCTAGCACCAATTCACTTGTTATTGCATAACACACTCCCATTGTGCTACCATAGACAATCTCATCAGTATCACATCCCGAAGGAAGGTGCTGAATCCACTGCTAGGTACACCCTATATAAAGTTATAAAGCGTTTAGACTTGATAAGAGACTCACTTCCTATTGCATAACACACTCAACAATTACAAACTCCTCCCATCATACCCATTGTGCTACCATAGACAATCTTATCAGTATCACATCCCGAAGGAAGGTGCTGAATCCACTGCTAGGTACACCCTATATAAAGTTATAAAGCGTTTAAACTTAATAAGAGACCCAAGGGCCCATCCAGTTAAGTCGGTAAATGGAAGATAATATAAGCCTGGTAAAAAGACCCTCCCCCAACCATCCCACATCCTGAAGAATCAGTCCTCCAATATCCCACACACCTATCAATGCCTATCTACCCTAGCTTTCCAGCCCTAGTCCCCTGATCTCTCTTGACACATGTGGATTGAATGCCTTATCAATAATTTTCAAATTGCATCCATGCCTGCTTAAAGGGTCTGTGCCGTGCACACTTACTTAACATACATCTCACCCCATCCATCACAAATTAGAACTCAAAAACAAGATTTTCCTGTGTAAAAAATGTATCCATCATACTTTTAAATACATTCAATGAGGAACTCCCCACAACATCAGCAGGCAGCCCATTCCACTGATCAACAACCCTTTGACTGAAGACCTGTTTTCGCTTAACTGTCCTACACCTCAACTTGTCTAACCTGAATTGATGACCCCTATGTGATACTCTAAACTGAAGAGCGCCATTTAAATTGACCTGATCTAGTCCTTTAAAAATTTTGTACATTTCAATCATGTCCCCCCTTAATCTCCTATACTTGAGTGAGTACATATCTAATGCCACAAGCCTTTCTCCATATTATAGGTTACCTATTCCACTGATGAGTCTAGTTGCTTTGCGCTGCACTCTCTCTAACTTGTCTATATCTTTTTCTAGGTAGGGGCTCCAAGCTTGTACATAATATTCCAAGTGGGGTCGCACGTATGCTAAGTACAGTTTTTTCATGACTTCCTTGCTCTTATACATTACACTTCTATTAATGAGTCCCAGCATTCTGAGTGCCCTGTTCCTAGCTGAGCTACATTGCTTTTCTGCTTTAAGGTCTTTTGAAACCAGCACACCTAAGTCCCTTTCCTCTTCAATAACATCCAGTTCCCTCCCTCCTATTGTATATCTGAAAGTCTCACCTCCAGACCCCAGATGCATAACCTTACACTTGTCATAGTTGAAAGACATCTGCCATTGATCAGCCCACTTTTTTAGGTCCTCCAAGTCTAGTTTAATATTTCTAGAATGATCACAACTGTTTGCCTCTCCTACTAGCTTGATGTCATCCGCAGATTTGAACACTCTATTCCTCGGCCCTATCTCAATGTTATTCACAAAGATGATAAAGAGAAGTGGCCCAAGAACAGAGCCCTGTGGTACTCCACTCAGAACATCCTTCCAATCAGATTTACATCCATTTAACATTACCCTTTGTTTCCTTCCCCTCAACCATGCTTCAATCCAACCTAGAACTTTTCCAACAATCCCATGTTGCTGTAGTTGATGAATTAGCCCCCCATGTGGAACTTTATCAAAAGCTTTGCTAAAGTCCAAGTACACAACATCTATCCTGATAGATGTTGCATAGTGAAAGCGATATCCTGATAGATGTTACATACAAAAGCGATACATAGTTCTCAGATATTTATCTTTATAAATGTTTTGGACCGTGTTTTTCTCTACCGCTTTACACGGCTTGCCATGTACTTTTACATCATTGTGTTCAGCAGGTCACATTTTATCATGTGCAACTCCTGTTTCGATTGCAGGTGGCGTCTGTGCCGCTGCTGAAGATCCTCACCAACTTTCAAGTTTGGAATGTTGCTTTGGCATTCTTCATCGGCCTGTGGAATTTGTACTCTTCAACCATCGCTATGCCACGGTTCATGAAGACGTTCATGAAGTTTGATCTGTCTGATGTAAGTTAATGATTGTTTGTGTAATGTATTTCTACATCACATAATGCTGACACCACATTCGCATTTTAACTTGCTTAAGCTTGCACTCTTCATCAGAAGTACACACTGTATGCCTTGCGTCGTGTGTCGTATCGTTGTCGTTTGGGTCCTCTTAACGATTTCTTCGGAATTAGTAATCCATTTAAAATGTCTAAATCCTGTATCTCAAGAAACTAAATGTAAATGGACGAAACGACTAAGGCATCAAAGGAATGATTGAAATGGATGTTTTCTGTTGGTTACTTTTTACCGTTTTCATGTGTTCTACTTTACCATTTGTTATCTTGGCAGCTGGCACTATGGTTCAGGAAACCATTGGGTGTCGTTCTATCCTCTACAACCGATGAACAACAGTATGGATATATATATATATATATATATATATATATATATATATATATATATAGATATATATATATATATAGATATATATATATATATATATATATATATATATATATATATATATATATATATATATTTTATGATATATATATATATAGATATATATATATATATATATATATATATATATATATATATATATATATATATATATATATATATATATATATAAATTTATATATACGTATATGTACTTAATTGTTAATTAAGGATTATTTCTGACCTTGTGCTACTGTGTGTCACCTTACTTTGCAGAATGGCGCAATATCATCCGCAGCACCGCTGTTGCTCGCTGTACTGTCCATAGCCACTGGGCAGCTGTTCATGTTCCTGAACACTAAAAAAGGAATATCTAAGACGACGTGCCGAAAAGCCTTCAACGTTGTCGGTAAGTTCTGAAAATAATGTTTACACCCATATTGCAACATGCTGCTATGCAAGGCTAATGAACGCATGCAGGCCCTATCTCAACGTGCTAACTGGGAGGAGGGGTCCCCCGTGATCCACACAATTGATTCTTTTCAGGGGCAAATTCGCCCATCCCGACCAATTTTGTTTCTCATTTTCAGGAATATTTTATCATTGTAGTACTCTGTAGTGAATATTTCCTTAAATGTCCTGCACTCATGTGTAAGAAAATTGGAAGTGCGTGTGCGTGTGCGTGTGCGTGTGCGTGCGCGTGTGCGGGTGCGGGCGCGCGCGCGCGCGCGCGCGTGTGTGTGTGTGTGTGTGTGTGTGTGTGTGTGTGTGTGTGTGTGTGTGTGTGCGTGTGTGTCAAGTAATGTAATGGACATACTACCAATGGCCGTTTTCACAAAACTTTTCAGGGCGCCTTTAGTGGACCATGTTTGGAAAAACATCCTGAGGTGATTTTGGGTTGGCAGCATCAGAAGCTCAGCCAGATATTGCAAAGTTGAACAGCGCCTACCTGCATTGACAAGGCAGTGCTGAGCAGCACCGGCCACCACCGGGCAGCACCTGCCGGCAGCCACTGACCAGGGCTGGCAGCCGCCGCCGTATCCTGTACAGCTGCCAGATGTACAGATGCCCTCAGGCCAGCCAGCTCCCAGGAGTTGGCTGAAGCGAAGTTCAGAGCTGGAGTTCGGAAGGGGCGCACTTTGCTGCCATCGACCTCTGGATACTCCTTGGTCTTCCGCAGCTTCTTGATGGTACCGATGGCCTGCGCTCGCACCGCCCCCTCGCCGTCTCCCAGCATGGCCAGCAGGATGTTCTCTGCGTGGACCATGTGTAGCTATTACGCGTGACGCTGCTCTGCACGAGGTACAAATCCTCGCAGTAGCGTTCCTGCCGCTGTATCTTGACGAGCAGATGCTTCGTAGCGTGCACTATATCTGACTGCCCCATTCACCTTTATCACCGGGGGCACGCAGACACAGTTCACATATGTCATGAGCGCTCTGAGCTTTTCATCTATGGCGTTTTTATCATAACATAAACGTGAAGCAACACTTTCGCAGAGCCACCCCTAAAGCGCTTTTCCATCGATTGAACCAATCCATTGGATCAATCCATTGAACCTTTTCGGTTCCCGCTGAGCGGTACGAGCCGCCTGTCGTGCCATTCCCGCCTGTGGCGTGTCCGGATATTCCAGACCTGCCGGCTGAGGTTAAGCAGGAACTCAGCAGCGACCTAAATCTGCTCTGCCGGTGTGCTCAATGCATCCGTGACCGGCGAGGCCACCCAGCGGGTTGCCAGAGCGCCGCACGGCCGGTTATATGCAGCCCAGTGGTGCACGGCGCAAAGCAGTCTGCTGCTGGTGAGGATAAAAAGCCAAATGAAAATCTCAAAGCGCTTGTGACGTATGTGTACCATGTCTGCGTGCTTGCAGTGCTAGACGTGAAGCGACAGTCCATGTGGTGTACGAGGCGAGGCAGCTTCTCGCAAAGATACAGCGACAGGATACAGCGACAGAGATACTACTGCTGCCGCGAGAATTTGTCCCTTTGCCGGGCAGTGCAAACGCGATAGCTACATGGCCCACTAAGAGAACATCGTGTTGGCTATGCTGGAAGACGATGAGGGGGCGGTGCGAGCGCAGGTCATTAACCCGCGCCGTCTTTCCGGTCAGATCCTCACGCCCCGTCTCGGGGAGGGGGTCATTGTATACCCCTCTTATCTCCAAACTAAGTGTTGCACGAAAACGTCAGTGGTGTCACCGGAAAGCGCTCGGCGGGCAAGGCCAGAAACCATCCCGAAGCGTTCTCCCCAAAAATGATGTCACAAGGGGGTATATGGGATCACGACTGTTTTTGGCTTTGGGAGTTCATTTTTGGGGAAATTTTAAAAACCAAAATTATTTGGAATAAGAAAAGAAAGGCGGGAAAGCGAAATCCACCTTGGCCCAAAATGTTTGCCCACCCCAAAAAGACAATGTTCGAAATTTCCAAACTTTTCGGTTTTCAATTTTCTTGAATTTGTATTCTTCTAATGTGTAGAGGGACCGCGAAGCGTTGTTTTAAGTCAACTTTCTCTCACAAAAACTTACCTTAGCCAGAATTTTCGATTTTTGCCATAGTGGGATAATATGCAAAACTAATTAACGAAAAAATCAAAAATTCCTCTGGTACGTTTTGTTGCATCCCAAAAGATAACCAAACGCTGAGAGTTTCATTCAAATATTCGTTATTTCAAATATTCAAATATTCGTTAAGGCGAGACGTTTGGGTGAACTTTTTCAAGTTTTTTTTTCACCTCGACTAACTCGTTGACCGTGGATGACCTGACCATAAGGTTTTCACACATTGCAAATTGGCGTGAAAAAGGTATGCAAAACTTCGGCGCGTCACCGCGCCGTTTTCCCCTGTCACCTGGGGACCTTAGGGGAATGTAAAATGCCTACTTCCGAAACGGGCAGGTAATTACCATCAAGAAGCTGCGGAAGACCAAGGGGTGTCCAGCGGTCGATGGCAGCAAAGTGCGCCCCTTCCGAGCTCCAGCTCTGAACTTCGCTTCAGCCAACTCCTGGGAGCTGGCTGACCTGAGGGCGGCCACCCTCGAGCCACCTTACACCCGACGTCTCACGCTAGACCAGCTGGAAGCCTGTCGCTGCGCTGTGCCGTTCCGAGCCACAGCCAGCCGACAGAGCGGACTGTCATAAAGACATAAAGACATAAAAGATTAGGGCAACTATGAGCCACAAGGGTCCTTCTTGGTTGCACTTTGGACACTGAACCAGTTGCCCACCAAATCTGTCGATCAACCCTCCCTGGAATACAGAAAAACAAGCCCCCTATTCTTGTAATGATTGTCTATGCCGTTTTTGAAGATGTTCAGTGTGTTGCTACTGATAATGGTTCCTGGCAGCTGGTTCCAGTGTTCTACTGCATGCATGTCTGTCAGACTCACTGCCGAGTCAGTGGCACAGGTATGTGGCCAGCGTCGGCAGGACGGCCACGCGAAGAACAAGGTGGCTGCAATAATATTAAATCCAGGTCAGGTGACTATGCGCAGGTACGGCAAGGTGCAAGTTCAATCTGAAGCGTTTGAAGACCAGGGACTGACAGGCGGTTGATGGCAGAGATCTGCCCTTTCTGAGGCCTAGCTCTGTACTTCGCGGTTTATGTTTTGCTCTGCTTTGATTTTGTCTGAGCAATATAGACGTGCAAGTGGAGGGAATTGGGGGGGGGGGGAGTTGAGGAGAATCATACATTAGAGTACGGAAGCGATAGTGTATGCATGTCTTGCTGACAAATTGTGAACTGAAATATAAGGTATTATATGTTTTTCGAGTCAGTTTTTCACACAAAGCCCATACACCTAATGCTAAAGCTTCAGCAACATTGGAGGAGGGTGGGAGGTAGCCCCTCCCCCACACCAAAAAATATGTAAACATCACCAGTCATTTTTTATGGATTTATCGCTTGCGCACCAGGGACTAGTCTCAGAGATTTCGAGTGCGGAGGACAGTTTGCGCGTGGGAGCGGGAGAGGGGAGGGGGAGGGGGCGCCCTCCATAAATGTTAAATCGTTCGGTGCGAATTTTGCGTGGGAACAGCGGCCAAATGGGGAGGGGGTGTATCCCAGAAAAAATGCACACGAAGCTGCCTTGCGCAAGCACTGCGATGGAATTCATTCATGTGGATTCATGTGTTGTTTTCAACTTATTCCTACATTATTTTCATGTGTTGGTGTCCAGTTGCCCATAAATTATGTCAAATATTTCCCATTGCCATTTTAAAATTAACCGATGTCAATCTCCACCGATCGTTCCCACCAGAGCTCCGCTGATCAAACGGAAGCGCGCTGTGCACGACAGTAGCGCCACCAGTGGCGATAATTTGAACTACGGAAACCTATCAATTATTGCTGTCATATAGAGCTAATGTCAGCGGGAACTCCAAATTTTAGGGACGGAGAAGTGAATAGGCCATTCACACATTTCAGCTGGTTTTAGGCAAAAAGTATTTACTATCTAGGAGGAAGAGAAACCGTAGAATGTGCGAAACATGTCTCATAACGAATAGTCCTTGTGCGGGGTCGAAGTTTTACATGTTTGGTCAAAACTGGCATATTCGTACGCAGCACGCCGAAACACATAAAATATTACCCAGGAATCCTGCATCCAAAGCAAAAATGTAAAAATGAGTAACCCTAATTACCTGTCACTCATCGTGGGGAAACATTCCTGACCTATCTAGCTTACCACCTAACCAGTGTTGTCTGGGATAGTGGAATGCATCTTCTAGGTACAGCTAGTTATGATAATGAATATGCTTTCCCAGCACGGCGTAATGTACAACGACTGGGGATGGCACTTTCGTTGCTTTCCCCTCGACTTCGAGAAGTGTGGGTGGGAGTAGGTACGACTTCAACACGGTTTTCGCCCGGCCTCCCATTCTTAGACCGTTCCCACGCACCTGGTATCGGAACACAGACTCTGTCTATGCTACGATGATTTCCGCGTCGGGTCAAATAAGGTGACTGGCTTGAGAACATTTCGAAATGAGCATGCTTCTCATCTTCCAAGGGAATTGCACAACTGCATTCCGAGTAGCCGCCCTATCCTAAGTTATCTCCGGGAAGCCACATCGGGGCGTGGTCAGGCGGGGCGTGGCCAGGCGGAGGCGTGTCCAGGTTGGGGCGGGTCCCGGCAGAGGCGTGGTCAGACAGAGTCATGGCCAGACGGGGGAGTAACAGGGCGGGGGCATGGCCAGACGGGAGAGTGACAGGGCCGGGGCGGGGCCAGACGGGGGAGTACAGGGCGGGGAGTGGTCAGACGGGAGAATGACAGAGCGGGGGCCGGGCCAGACGGGGGAGTACAGGGCGGGGAGTGGTCAGACGGGAGAATGACAGAGCGGGGGCCGGGCCAGACGGGGGAGTACAGGGCGGGGAGTGGTCAGACGGGAGAATGACAGAGCGGGGGCGGGGCCAGACAGGGGAATGGCTAGACGAGGGAATGGCTAGACGAGGGAGTTGCCAGGCGGGGGCGTTGCCAGGCAGAGGCGTGTCCAGGCGGAGGCGTGTCACCTGACGTGCAGCCTGTGCCGCAGGTAACTTAATCCCAGCCGTCCTGACGCTGGCGGCCGCTCTGCTGCCGATCGAGCTGCGAACGCTGGCGGTCGTGTGTTTCGCGCTGGGCATCGGGCTGACGGCGCCCGTCTTCACTGGAGGTAGGCGTCACCCGCGCCGACTGCAGCGACACCTGGTGTACCGATCGTGCTGCCACCTGTTGAGGCGAGTGACGCGACAGAGTGTGTCGGGTGGAAGTCTGATGCTAGACATAAAGACATAAAGACATAAAAGATCAGTGCAACTATGAGCCACAAGGACCATTCTTGGTTGGCTAGGATGATTGCAAGATAATAGGCTGTGCATGTTCGCATGATGCATGTTTGTGAGCAAAATAACGTGAGAAAAAAGTTCATTTTATGGTAAAACAGCACACGACCATGAGCAAAATTGTCTGCGTAGATGGTGGGATAGAAACTATTGACGTGTTTTGCCCTGTGCGATCTTTTGCTGACCTAGCGTGGCTGTAAGCAAGAGATGATACATGAACAATTCGACGGACACGGAAAAATAGGAGAGAACAAAGCCTTGCAGATAAAAGATCTCAGGGATCATTTGATCAAGCGCAAGAATGGCGAATAGTTGTACGAGCACAAACCGATCCGACCGAACTCGACCCAGTCCAGCTACACCCGAATAGCTCGACCCAACCCGACCCGACCCGAGCAAACGCAGTCTGATCTGACCAGATTCAGATTCACCAGACCCGATCGAAACCAGCACAGCTCAACGAATTCAGCCCAGCCCAACTCCAGCCCTAAAACAACCCACGAGAACAAAGTCGATCCTAGCCGACTGTACGCTAACACGCACGAACCCGACTCGACACACTTCAAATTGGCTCCAGCTACCAGACGAGCCAAACCCATACTGACCGTCCGTGTTAGTTTCTGTGCAAAGGCCTCTGTTCGGCGTGCACTCTTACCATGTGCTGTTATTACTTGGCTAAGCTAATCCAGGAACGATATTCATCCCGTATATTGTTTTGTAATCCGATCTATATCTTCATGGTAATTAATCATGGTCTCCGTACGTACATATGTACGGTCACCCGGTACATATGAATGGCCGTACGTACATATGTACCGGGTGACCCATAAAAAAACGTTGCCAACTTTCGAACAGCATAACTCAGAAACTACCCGTGCTAACAACTTCAACCTTAGCAACTTGTTTCCAGGGCTGTGCCTTTTAAGCGTATGAATTTTAACCATCCTGTTTTACTTGATGGCGGTGCAGATATAGAAGTGGTTCAATAGAAGAATATACAACTTAGCTTTTCCGGCTAATTGTTGGCGGCGTCACCCAAGTGGTTGCAACCGATGCCAACTTCAACTGTTGCTTCATGCTACGACGAGATAGACATGTGCAACTTGCACGTTGGAGAGGGCTTCAACGACGACGAACAAAACCATTACAGGATCTTCTAAATTAGCGGGAAAAGAAGCTAAGCGGGGCGGAACTGGTGCTTGCCTTTCGTTTGAAACACGAACCGGTAGCGTCTATTGTTTCAGCTCATCACACGACCACCATGTGAAACAAATGAAATAAATCACCGGACACATCATTAATGTCATTGTGATGAGGACTTCATGCTCTGAACATCATGATTCGCATTGATGAAATGCGCTGTGCAATTCATGCTCGCCTCATGCAGAAGGATGGCGTGCTGCTCGCCTGATTGCAGAGCTTTCGAGTTTCCGCTGGACTGAACAGTCCATCATCCGTTTCACTTGGAAGCTCGAAACGACAGGCTCCGAAGAGAGAAAGAAAGGGAGCGGAAGGCCCAGAACAGCCATGGATGAACATAAAAGTCAGAAGTGGAGGAGCTCATCTGCCCACAGGGGATAAACCTGGGACTCACCTAAGTCGAAGACAGATATCGAAGAAAGTAGGTGTGAGCCGTTCCAGCGTTCAAAGACGCTTGCGCAGTACAACATCAGGGAATTAAGACGGATGGTTACACCACCTATGTCTGATGACATCAGGGACAAACGTACAGGTCAAGCCAGACATCTGTGTCGTTCTACTGCCACCGAAGACGTGGAGAAGGTGGCGGCTTTAGATTTGTTTATGGAAGGATTTTACCGTCGATGTACGGGTTAACCGCCAGAATAACCGGGTGTGCAACTCCGGAAGGAGTCGAGGTGCGACTATATCACAATATAGTATCGTCGAATTCCAGGTTCTCAAGAAAAGTAATGCCAAGTGCTTTCGTCTCATGCCGTTGGAGTTTTTATTCCTGGATACTGGAACTGCAAATTAAATTCCGAAACTTATGCTTACTAGACGAGCATCACTCGTCAGCCTATCAGATGGCGTACCCTGACAAATATATATTCCAGCAAGATGGTGCTCCTTCTCACCGAAGTCGGGCAAGTCAAGCGTACATCACTGACAACTGCCCACGGTCATCTCCGAATACGAATGACCTCGCAACTCCCCAAATCTGAACCTTGTTATCGTGCATGGGATGTGTTGTCTGAGAACGTCTGAGAACGTCTGAGAACGTTTACAGGGCCCGTCGCGAAACAATACCCATCTGTTGAAGAGCCGTGGACGGCGACTATAGCTGGCTGTGGGCAGGTGTCCCCGGAGACTATTAGGGGAAGCTGTTACAGAGCTGAGGACGACGACTATAGCTGGCTGTGGGCAGGTGTCCCCGGAGACTATTAGGGGAAGCTGTTACAGAGCTGAGGACGGCGACTATAGCTGTCTGTGGGTAGGTGTCTCCGGAGACTATTAGGGGAAGCTGTTACAGAGCCGAGGATAGCGACTATAGCCAGCTGTGGGCAGGCATCTCCGGAGACTATTAGGGGAAGCTGTTACAGAGCCGAGGACGGCGACTATGGCCGTCTGTGGGCAGGTGTCTCCGTGACTATTAGGGGAAGCTGTTACAACTGTGCCCGAAAGCCAACTGCCAACGAAGAAGAAGGACATGGTAAATTGCGTTCGATTTTTCACATCAGTCGGCAGCCTGACATACCGACATCGGGCCACAGCCGGGTGAGTGTGATGCGACAGGCGATGTATCGCCTGTCGCTCGGCAAGTGCAGACAGTGTGGACGAGGCAGGAAATATCGGCCGTCTCGCTCGTCATCGCCGACAGACACATATATCGGACTGCTACAATGACCACCAGAGCGTGAACAGAGCCCGGGCAGACCAGAGAGCAGATGATGAGGTGCAAATACAGCTGCAGACCAGAGAGCAGATGATGAGGTGCAAATATAGCTGCAGACCAGAGAGCAGATGATGAGGTGCAAATATAGCTGCAGACCTGAGAGCAGATGATGAGGTGCAAATATAGCTGCAGACCAGAGAGCAGATGATGAGGTGCAAATATAGCTGCAGACCAGAGAGCGGATGATGAGGTGCAAATACAGCTGCAGACCAGAGAGCAGATGATGAGGTGCAAATATAGCTGCAGACCTGAGAGCAGACGAGGAGGTGCAAATACAGCTGCAGACCAGAGAGCAGATGATGAGGTGCAAATATAGCTGCAGACCTGAGAGCAGACGAGGAGGTGCAAATACAGCTGCAGACCAGAGAGCAGATGATGAGGTGCAAATACAGCTGAAGTCATGCGTCACCGTGCTGTTTGACGTCTGCCGGTGTAAATGCGAGAAAATGAGAAGCTGCAAGTGTGCCTGAGCACGCGGCGTGCCGAGATGGGAATGTGACTTCCTGCTGGCTCAGGGCGGGCCCGGACAAACGACTCCTGGAGAAGATGGAAGAGCGGCGTGCAGCATGCACGCGACAAACATCGCACCAAAGTGACGCGGCGCTGGCTGCATGGCCAGTGGACGCACCGCCAGGACAGTCTGCGTGTGCTGAGAGAGATGTGTCCGTACCCACTGACGGCAGTCTGATGAGTGAGGAGCCCGAGCAGTACAACTTCGACAGCCTCACCAACACAGCCATGGCTGCTGACAGATAGTATGTATCAAATAGAGCTTTGACGATGTGCAACGGGTTCCAGATAGATATCGGTAGGGTCACAAAAGATGATGCACAGCACATGCTATAGGATGCTAAAAGGGGTGGAGAGCCCGTCCGGGGTGACGAGGAAGAGGCGAGGTTTCGAGGTCAGGTGAGATCAACTCCAAAAACGTTCAACCAGTCGTCACGCTTTAACGGGTAAAGTCATGTGAATGAAACTGTGAGCGTTTATTTATCTTTAGGAACGCAACAAAACACAGCAGAGGAATGTTGGAATTTTTACGATTTTCATGACATGTTTTGCATATTTGCCCATTAGTGCTAAAATCGAATATTCTGGCTAAAGTATGCACCTTTATTCTGATCAGTTCAATTAAAACAATGCTTCTCGGTGGATTCTACCAATGTTGAAAGTTAAAAATAATGTTTTTTCATCTTTGGGTGGCAAAGGTCTTGGAACTATGGTGGATTTCACCTCAGTCTTTTTCATTCCAAATAAGCTTTGTTTTCAAAATCTTCTACAAAATGAACTACCCAGATCCTAACGTCAGTAGTGGCCACCTCAGCCCCCCAGTGACGTCACTTCTTGAGGGGGAAATTTTGGGGTGCTTTGGGTCCTACTAGTCTAGCGCTTTCCGATGAGACCTATTTCGTTTTCGTGCGACGCTTAGTTTGGGAATTAGAGGGGAGCATATAATGACCCCCCCCGATACGGGGTGTGAGGATTTGACCGGGCAGACAATGCTCGTAAGCAATGCATGAGGAAACACGGACATCGACAGAGAAATCGCGTCACTTGTAGACTACCATCTGAAAAATGACAACACTAGCACACAGCAGTCAACAGGAATAATAATCCGCGATGATATGATAATTCATTGTACTCCAGTGCCGGTAGTTTTGAGAATTTGCATCCCCAGTTAGAAGGAAATCAGCCTCATCCATACACACTATGTGTCACAAGAAGTCTTTGTCACTCTTGGCTACTTCCAGTGCCCACATGAAGTTCACCCTAGTTGTCTTCTGGAAGTGCCGAACTTGTAGAAGTGTCAACAGATACTTGTGGAACCGACGGTGTCAACAGAAGTAAATGTGGCAGTCTTGTTACGCTCATTGAGGCAGTACTGCGTTTTAAGGTAAGATAGCGACATATGTCGGACAAAAACCCATGCTACCATGAACATACCTGCACTATTTGTATTTCGGTGGGACGAATACATTCTACGTGACATTTCTTCGAAACGTGACGGAATGTTCAGATCTGCAGATTGTTGGCTGTTTGTATTCAGATCAGTTGAGTGTTGGCTGTTTTTGTTCGGACTCGTTGAGTATTGGCTGTTTGTGTTCAGATCCGTTGAGTGTTGGCTGTTTGAATTCAGATCCGTTGAGTGTTGTTTATTTGAATTCAGATCCGTTGAGTGCTGGCTGGTTTTGTATAGATCCGTCGAGTGTTGGCTCTTTTGTTCAGATTTGTTGAGTGTTGGCTGTTTGTATTCCGATCCGTTGAGTGTTGGCTGCATTTGTTCAGCCTCGTTGAATGCTGGCTGTTTTTGTTCAGGTCCATTCAGCGGTGCTGCCGACATTGGCGCCCAGTACACAGGCACCGTATTCGCCATCGGTGCCTGTGTCGGTAACGTGCCAGGCTTCGTGATACCGCCGATGTTGGAGGCCATCGTACCAAACGTATGTGTACCTTTGATTATACAGATGAATATGAATAGTTAGCCACGATCATGAAGACATCTATATATATATATATATATATATATATATATATATATATATATATATATATATATATATATATGTATATATATATATATATATATATATATATATATATATATATATATATATATATATATATATATATATATATATCTATATCTATATCTATATCTATATATCTATATATAAGTAGGTGTGTGCATACAAATATCGTTAGCCCAGTTATTTGTTTCCACATTCGATCTTTCTACTATCGCTTTCATTGCCATCGACAGCACCCTCGTCTCATGCATTCAGTCCAACTATTACTGCCGCTCCCTCTCACACATGGCTGGAGATCCCGGGTGGGTCGGTTGTCAAGACCCCCTCCCTGGTTTGGTACCCTGCTAATGGCAACTTGACATTTTCCCTATTGAATCTGAAAATATTTCTTGGAAATTAGGATTTCTGGACCCCTAGCTTGGTGAGATATCTTCAGCCTTGCTCTCCAACCCACTCTCACTTCCATCCCCATCTCCACCCCTACTGCCGCTCCGTCTTTAAACCTACCCTCATCTCCACACCCAACCCAACCCTCACTGCAAACCCCTCTCTAAGCCCACTCTCATCTCCATCCCATCTCTGCTCCGATCGCCACTCTAGTGGAGCACATTTATCCCCAAAGCTCCCTTCAAAATCTTTCACTTTAATTTCAGTTTAACTTGCAACACATTTGACACACCCCACGCAGGTAGGTGTACAGTATTTCGTCAAAATTCAACTTGGGGTTTTCGAGTAACCAGTTTGACACAGCTTACATCCTCCCTAGCCTGTGATGATCGAGATCCGCTTGCCTTGCGGGCTGGCATTCATCATCCTCTCCTCCACAGACGAGATCGGTCACCCTTCCCAAAGCCGAGGTCGGTCACCCTTCCCAAAGCCGAGGGCGGTTCGGTCGCAATGCTTTCTACGAACGCGTCCCCACACCCCCTCTGAATTCGTCGTCTTTGACATAAATCGCTGCCTCTCATGCTTCTTTTCTTTGTCAGCATGTTGCATAAATGGTTGCATGACAATATCTCATGGCCTTCTAACAGACACCAGTCAATAAAAAAATACCACCTATTTTAATAATCCGATACACTTCTACATACCGTTTCCCAGTCCTGTTTCCCTGGTGCCGTCTATCGGTCCCGTTAATTTGACTGGTCACGTACGTCATCGGTCCCGTCACTTTGAGTGGTCACGTTCTCCACGTCATCGGTCCCGTCACTTCGAGTGGTCACGTTCTCCACGTCATCGGTCCCGTCACTTCGAGTGGTCACGTTCTCCACGTCATCGGTCCCGTCAGTTTGAGTTGTCACGTTGTCTAAGTCATTGGTCCCGTCATTTCGAGTGGTCACGTTCTCGAAGTACTTTCCCTTTGCCACGTTATCGATATCTGCTGTCAGCGGGCACTCAGGATTTTCTTTAAAAGGCTCGGGATGGGCGAAAGCTCCTTGGATTCGTTTTTGTTGTTGCGAGGGAGAGAGGGGTGGGAGGGGTATTGGTAGGGTTGGCCTTTATTTTCAGGAATATTCGTTGAGCGAAGGGAGTTCATCCCTATCGAAAAAGTCCGCTCCACCCCCCCCCCACCCCAAACACTAGGGTTGGTCTTTATCTTCAGTTTCTCGTTTCTGAAAAATACATTTCGAAACCTAAATGGGGCCCGAGCACTCAGTGTGCCATTGGATGTGACAGTGTTGTTTCCCTGCCTCAGTTCTGCAATCTGTACAGCACAGGTTTTTATTGCATGCATTTGTTATCATTATATTCCCACGGCAATGCATTTGGCAAAGCAGCGGGAACGCTTTCGAAATTCTCAACCCCACAAATTATGCCTCTGACTGGGCGATTGATCGATACATTCGTGGGCTGTTTAAGAAGGGGGAAATGGTGCTTTGTATTGGCTGTGGCAAACGGATTGTGTCGGGAGATTTTCTGAGGGGAAAATGTAGGGATACGTGTTGAAAGCCAGGTATCCATCCATATCTACGATTTTAATCGCCAGCCTCGCAGCGATTTGTTCACAATCGCTGCGAAATTCCGGACACTTGTTTTCGAAATTGTGACGTGGCACCTATTCGGTGACAATAGCGGCGCACCTGTGGAGCGTACACGTCGACGTTTGCTAGACGAAATGTAATCGGTGCATTGACCAAATGTAATTTATGCATTTCAAATCGTTGTCTCGTCTGGTTGCGGAGATCTAGCACTAGTTGTGAATGCGGTCCAAAACATAGACGCCTCAAATCTTGGCCTCCGTGTTAGTCAGGTGGCATTTACGGGCATAGTAAGTTGGCATGTGCAAATGAGCACAATTTGAATGACTACCGTCCTGTTCGAGTAAGTACTATAGTGTGTCGGTTTCAGGTGGTCGCGACCTGTGGCTACCGATATATGACAGTAAACGCGTGTTTGCCTTGCATTTCCCAAAATAATCTATTCGTTTGTCCTCCTTTATCCACGTGTTAACAATGGCACATGGTTCAGCCAAAAAGAACATGATTTGTGTACATTTGAGAGGACTCTTCTCCCAATGTTAGAGCTCGCCCTGCATCCTCTCCCCATAATTTAAAATGTTATCATGGACCCCTATGGACGGGCCCCCACCAATCGGTTTCGTTCCGCCCATTGCCTCCATGAATATCCTCTGAATGACCTTCAGAAATTGACGTTCCTGCTCACAGCACCACTTGTAAAGCTTCAATGGACTTGGTTCAACTTGTTTTGCCACGATTTTAGCCTATCCTAAGCAAGTGCGCCAAATTTCATCATAATTGAAGATATGTTTTCGGAATTGTGTGACAGTCTGACTGACACACAAACACACTCCTCAGAAAATAGCATATTGGATAGATATTAGTATATTAGCAAGCTATTAGTATACTGGATGGGTATTATTAGCATACTAGATAGCTATTAGTCTATTAGAAGGGTAATAGTATATTGGATAGCTATTAGTACATTAGAAAGACATTAGTATATTAGATACAACATGCAGTATATATAATATTCAGCATTCTAGATAGAATAGCTTTGGCGCACCAGAATGTAGCGATGGCATAGCCTTTCACAATTCACAGGTATGAGTCTAACGCCTTCGTTTTTGAACAACAGCAAACCTATTACACGGCGCAGGCTAACGAAACTAATTACAGGGATTACATCAGCGCCCTTCCGGGGGGCAATCCTGAAATGCAAAGAAACCTTGCATTGCAAGGGTCTGCATTCTCAAGGATCATACAAGTGACTGCATTTCAAATGCAGACTAAGACTTCAACGTTTTGTAGGCCCGCCTTGGTGTCATCGTGTTCTGGCTGATCATGAAATAGTCTGGCAGAATGAAGATTAGACTATGTTTCTCCTCCAAAGTAAAAAGTCGCTCAAAATAGCGAACAGTTCATTGTCGGCAAAGTTATTCCGGCATCCAAATGAGCTACCACATACGACGTCGTAGCTTCGCAACTTGACGTGGCCCAAAAGCATGCAGCAATCATGCAACGCAATATCACACTAGCCACACTATTGCTCAGCAAGATTAAGTTTGTGATCGAATTTGTTTAATCTGGGGGCGAAGTAAGTCCTTTCCCATGAAAGAGCAGCATAACACCGAAGTGACTTGAATGTGAACACCGATCAATTTTGACTAGCTGTTCTCACCCCAGCCGAAACTTTGAAAGCGAATCCCAGTGCCCGTCGCGTTCCAATATTTTGAGCTCATCGTCTTTCGTGTGCCGGTTCACCGAAAGTAGTTGATATCCTCCTCATGTCCCATCCCGTTGGCATGCAGCGTCGTGTAACCCACATCGTCTGGTACAGGACTTTAGCGCCAGTGTAACCCACCCCATCTGATGCAGGACTGTAGCGCCGGTGCAACCCACATCGTCTGATACAGGACTTTGACGCCAGTGTAACCCACCCGGTGTGATGCAGGACTTTGGCGCCAGTGTAACCCACCCGGTGTGATGCAGGACTTTGGCGCCATTGTAACCCATACCGTCTGATACAGGATGTTGGCGCCAGTGTAACCCACTCCGTGTGATGCAGGGCTCTGGCGCCAGTGTAACCCAACCCCTCTGACGCAGGACTCTCGCAGCGAGTGGGTCAGCTTTCTGGCCATCTCAGTAACGGCCCACCTCTTCAGCTGTGTGTACTTCAGCATCTTCTGGAAGTCGGAAGTGCAGCCATTTGCCAAGAGTCAACAGTGATCTGGCCCATCCTTTGGTGGAGAACTGTGACGCAGAGATCATCTCTTCATCGGACATCGAGCATCGGACACCGGACATCGGACATCTGACACCGGACACCGGACATCGGATATCGGACATCGGACATCAGACATCAGACATCAGACATCAGACATCAGACATCGGACATCGGACATCGGCAGTGGATGACATCAGAGATGCTCGGCACGGCGAGGAGCTCCTGACCGCAACGTGTGCTGATGATTCTTGTCGTCACTTTCTACCAGGCAGCATTCGAAGCAACCGATCAACCCTTGGCTGTGCTGGGACGTTACCTGATCAGCGTATGCTGATTGGAAGACAGTCGAAAAATTACACACACACATACACACCCACACACACACACACACACACTTTTTTTATATATATATATATATATATATATATATATATATATATATATATATATATATATATATATACATAGATATATATACAGACATATATTTTTTGTGTCAGTTTCATCACAAGGGCGGCATTTTCCCCAGAAAAAAGTCCGCTGTATTTCTTCCAGCATTATGCCTACTTCAGCTATTCGTGACGCCACATGATCACATGAACCTCACTTGTACACCTCTTCCTTACTTTTCCACCTCATCCTTACTTGTACACCTCATACTTACTTGCGCACCTTATTCTTACTTTTGCACCTCATCCTTACTTGTACACCTCATCCACACCTGTACACTCCGTCCTCACTTGCACATCTCATTCTTACTTGTACACCTCATCCCTACTTGTACACCTCATCCTCACTTATATGCCTCTTCCTTACTTGTACATCTCATCCTTACTTGTGAACTCATCCTTATCTAACACCCCATCCTCACTTGCACACCTCATCCTCACTTGTATACCTCATCTTTACTTGTACACCTTATCATCACTTGTACATATCATCCTCACTTGTACACCTCATCCTCACTTGTACACCTCATCCTTACTTGTACACCTCATCCTCACTTGTACACCTCATCCTCACTTGTGTACCTAATCCAAGGAATTGTTTCTCCGGAACAACGGTGACGGCCTTCCCATGCTATGAGAACGGAAATAAAATCGTGCTAAGTGAATGGCATGCAATGATGCAGGTGTAATGAGAATGCCCGTGATCCAGTTTGGTGTTTCAACTTGGGTTTCCTGATGTGTACAAGGGAAATATGTATTCAGCACTATTGTCACTACCTAAATTTCACTGAACCAAATGAAATACAACCGGTACGGTACGTTCCTCGCGCGCTAATGGCGCTTTCAGCGCCACCTGGACCTCTGCAACGCCATCTGCTCATTAAAGTAAGCGTGTGGCGGTATCACCGTGATGACAAGGACAAGAGCGGCTGCGGCGGTATCACCGTGATGGCAAGGATAGGAGCGGCTGTGACGGTATCACCGTGATAACAGGGATAAGAGCGGCTGTAACGGCATCGCCGTGATGGCAAGAATAGGAGCGGCTGTAGCGATATCACCGTGATGACAGGGACAAGAGCGGCTGCGGCGGCATCACCGTAATGACAATGTCAAGAGCGGCTGTGACGGTATCGCCGTGATGACTAGGATAAGAGCGGCTGTGACGGTATCACCGCAAGGATAAGAGCGGCTGTGACGGTATCACGGTGATGACTAGGATAAGAGCGGCTGTGGCGGTATCACTGTGATGACAAGGATAAGAGCGGCTGTGGCGGTATCATCGTGATGACAAGGATAAGAGCAGCTGTGACGGTATCACGGTGATGACTAGGATAAGAGCGGCTGTGGCGGTATCACCGTGATGACAAGGATAAGAGCGGCTGTGGCGTTATCACCGTGATGACAAAGATAAGAGCGGCTGTGGCGGTATCACCGTGATGACAAGGATAAGAGCGGCTGTGGCGTTATCACCGTGATGACAAGGATAAGAGCGGCTGTGGCGGTATCACCGTGATGACAAGGATAGGAGCGGCTGCGGCGGTATCACCGTGACTGCTGAGAAGTGACCCCCTTGGGCAGCTGCTTCCACCGCCTTCCCTGCATCGCCGCATGTCACATTTGTGTGTATTGTCTCGAACATTTCGGTTATCCTGCATCGCTGTGGGGGGTTTCATATCTCCATCACGACAAGTACGATTCGCGTTCCGACTCTGAAGGGTGAATAAATAGGATTATGACTATGAATGAAATATGACTATGAAATAGATTATGACATCTTCCTGGACCAGCCGTTTGATGGTCAGATTGCCAGCGCAGCCCTGGATGATCTTTTTTCCTGAGCCTTGAAAATAGGAAAAGGCAGCACAAAAACTGAAAAAATGCAAGAACAGCAAAAATACTTTTTAAAAAGCCGAAAATGTTAACCGCTATTTACCAGGTTGGTTACGGCCAGTCTGGAGCCAGCATAGCTGCGATAGTGCCGAGAAGTCTGGCCAGTAACCATTCCCATGACCATCCCTGAACCAAATCAAGGCTCTATCCCACTAGGTTCTAACATCCTGTTTCAGTCACACGTTGGAGTAAACCAAAACATTAAGAACCGGCCGGGAAATACCCAGGACTTCGAACACATTGACCGACCATTGGAACACTTGATTTCGAGAAGCTTCCAGCGCCATGGCCGTACAGCTCAGTCCGGACGCTGTACAAAATCGGCTGCCGCCGGCGGCGACCGCACCGAGGGTCGTCCGACGACAGTCATGCCCGGCGCCGACACCAGGGGGCGCGCCGGCCACTGTGCAGGCGATGCAGCCACCACAGGCACCAGCCTGGTGACCCGTCGACCCGCCGGCGGCTATCAGCCTGGTAACCCGTCGACCCGCCGGTGAGCGGGCACGTCCCCGCCCGTCGAAGCACGTGGGCGGCCACCGGCGAGCGTCGTACGTCGTTCGGCGGCCGTCGGCGTCGACGGCCGGTCGCGCCGGTGTGCCAGTAACGTGCGGCGACGCGACCGGCCGAGACGAGCGGCGCCGATAGCGGCCGGTCGCGCCGAATTTACGCTAATTTGATACGTCGACATTTCTTTCCGAGAAGAGCACAGTCGGCGGCAGTAAAGCGACGGCTGTCGGAAGTCCGCGCGCCCGCCGGATGTCAGCGCACGCCCCAGCGTCTGCTGGATTGTGTGCTGAACTATTCGTACGCGTCGACTTTGCCGCCAGCCTGGACTTCCGCACGCTCTCCTAGAGCTTGAACTCGGTTGTCGGCGCGGTCACATTATACTATATGATATGATGAGGTGTCGCCTAAACTTACCGACTTCAAGATGGTATTGAAGAGTTTCCTCTGTTTTATTGCCGGGCGATGTGGACTGTAATGGTTATCTCGGTGCTATTATCGGAGGTGGGGCACTTACGGCGCGGAAGCAGGTGGTTCGCCCCTTACTGCCTCGCAGTTGAATTGCTACATTACTTCGCATATGGCTTGCTAGCGATTCCTGGGAATTTCGCATCTCAGTTTGGACACATCAGTTGAACTCAATTTGGACACAGTGCACATAACTTATCCTAGCAAACACACAACACATCACACAAACCTAACCCAACCTAACCCAACCTAACCTAGCCTAACCTAACCTAACCCAGCCTACCGCCAAGTATGGTGGCTGTCACATCGGCCAGATGAACTTCGGTTCGGTATGTTTCGCATCTGACATGATGTGTTGAGTAGCATGGCCTAGGCCCCATTTCGAGTACAAAAGTCCTCCTTAGGAGTCCTCCCGCCCAAATGACTCCAGGACTTCCAGAAATCATTTTGCTTCATTTTTCCTAAACATAGTTTAACCCTCTCGTGCAGAGTAATGCTGGCGTGCCACATAGGTACATGCGTTCTTTTCATGGAAAATAAATCCTGTCAATCTGAATGCTTGCCGAAAATGTCGAGGTTTTGAGATTTATTGTTACCGAAGAAATATTTAAAAATGACCGCATAATTTTCTTATCAATGAAAATAAATTACTGTGGTAAGGTAGCCGTTTCTACTCCATTTAAATTACAACCCTGAAATGTAACAGTACTGAAACAAAGGACCCTAAGTCTCTATATGAATGGTACTTATCGCTCAGTTAATGGGTGCAATTAATCTCCAGAGCGCATCGTTTCTCCCCTCCTTAAACACTGTATTTTAGTTCGATCATGTCCACCTGATGTGGATCTGGTTCCCTTGCCCCCTTTTTCATATGCTCCCCGTCCAAGTGTGGTCCAGTCCCGAGTAGTGACGTGGCAGAGTCTCGTAGGCCACCCGCGGTGGGTGTAGGCTGTGGTTCCGCAAAACGTTCTTGATCATGGCTCTTGAAACGATTCTAGGACAAATGCACGTATTGCAGATATACGTCAGCAAATATAAGTAAGTAAATGTGCGTATGCGCAAAAGTACGTATGACAGATGTGCATAAGCGCCGATGTACGAAACTGTTAGATTACGTATGGCAAATGTACGTATGACAAATGTCCGTAAGAGCAAATGTACGTATGTCAAAAGTACGTAAGCAAATGTACGTATGGCAAATGTACGTAAGAGCAAATGTCCGCATGATAAAAGTACGTAGGGAAATGTACGTAGGCGTAAATGTGCGTAAGCGCAAAAGTGCGTGAGCGGAAATGTGCGTAAGTGCAAAGGTGCGTATGCGCAAATGTATCTAAGCGCAAATGTACGTATGCGCAAATGTACGCAAGCGCAAAAGTACGTATGCGCAAATGTACCTAAGCGCAAATGTAAATATGCGTAAATGTACTTTATTGCAAATGTACGTAAGCGCAAGAGCGTGTCAGCGCAAATGTACGCATACACAACTGTTCGTATGCACAACTGTACGCATGCACAAATGTACGTATGCACAAATGTATGTATGCATAAATATACATATGTACAAAGGTACGTAAGCGCAAAAGTACATCAACGGCAATGTACGTAAGCGCGAATTTACATTAGAGGCAAATGTACGTTAGCGCAGATGTGCGTAAACGCAAATGTACGTAAGCGCAAATATACGTAAGCGTAAAAGTACATAAGCGCAAATGTACATATGAGCAAATGTGCCTAAGCGGAAATATATGTGCCAGCACAAATATACGTATGCACAAATGTAAATACACGCAAAAGTACGTGAGCGGAAATGCACGTATCAGCCAATATACGTTACTCCAAATGTACATACGTGAAAATGTACGTACGAGCAAATGTGCGCCAATGCAAATGTACGGATGCCTAAATGTACGTATGTTGGCTCATACGTACATTTGTTCTTGCATATTTTTACATTTACGTACTGTTACGTTTACGTACATTTGCGATTACGTACATTTGCGCCTACGTATATTTGCGCTTACGTACGTTTGCGCCTACGTGCATTTGTCCATGCGTACATTTGCGCATGCGTACTTTTGCGCATGCGGACATTTGCACTTACGCACTTTTGCGCACACGTACATTTGCGGATACGCACTTTTACGCTTACGTACATTTGCGCTTACGAACATTTGTGCTTAGTACATTTGCGCTTACGTACATCCGCCATACGTACACTTGCTTTGCGTATATTTGTTTTACGTACATGTGTCCGGTTACCCTTGAAACATAGCTGTGTGATCAACACATCTGATGGGGAACCCATCGAGAGCCCATCTGCTTGGCGATATAGCCCGGTTCTGGGTCACATGCACAGAGACCTTGTACAAAATCGCTGCCACAATATCTCATATGCAGCTGACACGAATAGTGCTTACGAAACAATCTTTTCAAAGGATTCTGAGATATCACATCATACATTGATATCTTAGACATCATAGTATATCGTGCATACCTGTAAGTGTTTACATGAGCGCGTGGTGTGCGCCTGCGTGTATATCGTGCATACCTGTAAGTGTTTACATGAGCGCGTGGTGTGCGCCTGCGTGTATATCGTGCATACCTGTAAGTGTTTACATGAGCGCGTGGTGTGCGCCTGCGTGTATATCGTGCATACCTGTAAGTGTTTACATGAGCGCGTGGTGTGCGCCTGCGTGTATATCGTGCATACCTGTAAGTGTTTACATGAGCGCGTGGTGTGCGCCTGCGTGTATATCGTGCATACCTGTAAGTGTTTACATGAGCGCGTGGTGTGCGCCTGCGTGTATATCGTGCATACCTGTAAGTGTTTACATGAGCGCGTGGTGTGCGCCTGCGTGTATATTGCGATGTCCTTTTGGAGATCAAAGGTGTCACGAATTATGCATATACAACGCACTGAAGCATGGCAAAGACAGGGCGCATAGTCCTCGGTCTATCAGAATGTGTGGATTACGTTGAGAATGTTATAGTACATTGGCCTGTAATGTTTCTGCTGAGCTTTCTATTCATACCCGCTCTGCTCATTATCGATGCCCATGCTGAAGCGGTGTCCACGCATGGTCGCTTCATGAGTGGTTGGGCACAATGCGTTCACGTGGGAAAAAAATCAGGCGAAGCCAGAGTATTGGAATATCTTTCCTGCACTGCTCGAGGAAAACTCTGCTGATGGGAGGGAAATGCGATGTGTTACGAACAGGTCCTGATTGGCCGTAGGCGGGCACTTGGAGGTGCATCAGCTAACATTGGAACGTCACGCGTAACTCCAAACGCACTGACAAAGCCGCCGGTGGATATCTGTCCGCGTGACGGTTACCATGGTGACGATGTGGATGTCTATCTGGAGTCACGGTTACTCGTGGATGTCTGTCTGGAGTGACGGTTACCCGTGGATGTCTGTCTGGAGTGACGGTTACTCGTGGATGCCTGTCTGGAGTGGTGGTTACCCGTGGATGTCTGTCTGACGTGACGGTTGCCCTGGTGACGGTGTGGATGTCTGTCCAGCGTGATGGTTACCCTGGTGACTGCGTGGATGTCTGTCTGTAGTGGTGGTTACCCGTGGATGTTTGTCTGGAGTGGTGGTTACCCGTGGATGTCCTTCTGGAGTGACTGTTATCCTAGTGACGGAGTGGATGTCTGTCCGGAGTGGTGGTTACCCGTGGATGTCTGTCTGGAGTGACAGTTATCCTGGTGACGGCGTGGATGTCTGTCCGGAGTGGTGGTTACCCGTGGATGTCTGTCTGGCGTGGTGGTTACCCGTGGATGTCCCTTCTGGAGTGGCGGTTACCCGTGGATGTCTGTCTGGAGTGACGGTTACCCGGGTGACGGCGTGGATGTCTGTCCGGAGTGGTGGTTACCCGCGGATGTCTGTTTGTAGCGACGATTACCCGTGGAGGTCTGTCTGGCGTGATGTTTACCCTGCTGACGACTCGTATGTGTCTAGCTCAACGACCTCCGAATGGGGCTGTGTGTGAAGGGGATGGGGCAGGGGTGGGGGTGGGAAGATTCGTTGAAGACACCAGGGCCCATGGACAATTTACTGAATTTTCCTAATTTGAAGCAATTTTTGTATCAGCAAGGCGATGGATTCCTTCCGACATGCTTAAGCCAGATGTTATTGCGAAGTCCAGCTGAATGTTTATTCGCAGAGTATTTAGTTGAGTTCATTCAAAGATGGTGACGTAGTAGGCTTCGATGTAGGTGGTAGTTTCTAGTCTTTTTGTCTGTGGCTTGACACGCAAAATTTATGCAACATTTTAACATTTTATGTCGGTGAAACCAAACGTAGCATCAGGGATAGGTACAATGAGCACTTGGGAGATGCCAGACTTCGGAGAGCATACACACCTTTAGGCGAACACATGATCGACAAACATTCTAACATGGAACACAGCGACACTAACACAAACTTCAAAGTATAACTTCTAGCAACAGCCAGGGACAACGC
>JAOTOM010004972.1:52500-105000 GCA_034440615.1 Ashinkailepas kermadecensis
CGTGTGGCTGGAGGAGGGGGGGCGATCCTCGGAGCCGATCCTCAGGGCAGCTGCTGACACCAGCTGCTCTGTGTGACCCGTCCACCGGCTCTCCGCCGTTCGGGTCAGCGTGGGCCGGCGAGATGCTGCTGACTGGATCACAGTCTGACTGGACTGGATCAGCTGGACTGGACTGGAGATGCTGCTGACTGGATCACAGTCTGACTGGACTGGATCAGCTGGACTGTACTGGAGATGCTGCCGACTGGATCACATCTGACGAGTGTGTGACAAACTGGCCACCGTGTCCGCACCGGTGTAGACGAGCAGGCACCGCGACCGAAAGGTGGGCGAGGCGAAACGTTTGCGCACTGTTGCTTCCTTTCAGTGGCTTTGCGCACCCAAAGGCGGTCTGGGACCACCCAAACCACTGCTGCTCACGATAGGCTGATGCAAAGCCTCTTAGCCGATGACATGATAGTGTGAGACGTATTCATTGCATTCACCGCTCCGCCTGACTTGCCGCACAGGTGGCGCCAACTGGGTCAACTAGGCCCAACTCGTACACCTTGCGCTCGCTCCATACGGCAAAGTGGACACGCGAATGGTAATCGAAAGGAAATGAGCGTTTCGATGTTGGTTATTCCTTGCGGGAGAAGGGGTTCTCTTGGGATCATGAGCTAAAAATGAAGTCATCAAACCCCTAAATAGCAAAGCGCAAAAAAATTGAAACGAAAAATAGAGCACCATTTGTGTTTTTTTTTTACTGGCTATGAGCAGCGTATTCCTTTGTCCAGTACTCTCCTGGTCGTTGAGACGAACACTGCGGTGTTCTTACGTAGCGTTCAAACAATAAAGGACCATTCTATGCCGATATTTTACATGTTTCAAGAATGCTTTCCTGAGCACAACTTGCATCGAATGGTGCAGGCGCAGCTGAGGGACATAAATTGGGCAAAGGAAGTGAATGTGGCACCATGTAAAATGGAATACCATTGCACCAGAAATTTGAATGGTACCGAAACATTGGGATGTTCCGCATTTTAGCTACATTCCCCGTACAAACTTAACCCTACAGTACGTACAAAAGACCGTAAATGTACTTACTGTGGCGCATGTACGCGATGCAATGATCGGAATTGCGTGCCAATTTCGATTCGAGATGCATGCAGTTTTGAAATGATTTTCACGCCGAACACCTGCATTGCCAAGTCGAATCTGGAGTGTGTGGATGGCAGTATATGTTACAAAACGACAAACATCCCAATCACTTCCATATGTCGTGTTCCATCCAAGAGCGGTCAACAATTGCATTCCGATTCGAACGATTTGGAAAACCAGGCACAGTTTATGGCGGCAACAGTTCCCGCGGCGGAGCTGCCGATCTCCGGTGATTGTGACGACTGTCGGCTGCAGTATTCGCAAACGTTACAAGCACTGCTCTCATCATACCATCGGTGAATATGCAACCGTGTACAACCCACTTGTAGCGTTAGCCACAGCCTTCTCGACCTTGTGGCAGTGCGTGCCCCGACTCATGGTGGCAGGCATTTCTTGATATATTCCTACCATTCTTTGATATGTTGCTACCATTCCTTGACGTATTCCTATCATTCCTGGATATATTCCTAACATGCTTGGATATTTTACTACCATTTCTGGACATATTCCTACCATTCCCGAATATTTTCCTGCCATTCCTGGACACATTTCTCTCCTTCTTGGATATATGCCTACCATTCGTGGATATATTCCGACCATTCATGGATATTTTCCTACAATTATTGGATATTTCAAACTACTCCTTGACACCGTTGCTCTGTTCCGACGGGGGACTCCAGGTCAGCACACGCTATCGTCGTGTATTAAACGCAACGAAGGCGCTCATTCTTACGCGATTGGTGGCACTTGCCACACATACCGATGGTTAGAAAGAGCTACTCTGCCGCGCAGCTATTCGTACCGACTGCGTGATGCATTTCAAACGCGAGCCAACTAACTGAAGTTCCAAGTGCCTGTGGTGAGTGTTACGCCCTATAATTGACCAAGGAAAAGATGCCGTCATGTATTCCGAACGTCATCCCGGACGCTCTGAATGACCATTACGTGGCAATTGGGACTGCTACACCACAGAAGTTCCGCTTCCAGACAAGCACGAGCACAGGAGACTCCCACGTGCTACATCAGCCAGCTATCAAGTACATGCCTTTGATCTGGGCACACTTCGCACCCCTCAAACATTACAAACATCAAACCCCTCAAACACCCGACCCATCTCCATTTTGCCTGTCGCCATGGAGATAGTTGAGCGGGTGGCTCCGCATCAATTTATGGATTGCTTCGATGGTGGTTACTTACCGTCCAGCGGCCAGCACGGCTACGACTGTGGGGGGGGGGGCGGCACTCAACTGAAATGGCGTTGCACTTGATTACCGACAGTCTGCTTGGCGCCATTGTTTCGCGCCACTGACAACTAATGCCGAAGCCTCACTGCTCGTGCTGTGTGAATTGTCTGGCTGCTTTGATCAGCTGATCTGCACTCAACACTGCTGTGCTACTTCGGGGCAGCACTGATCAGGTCTGCGAACCCCGGCGGAACACACTCAACAAACGCCAGTGCGCTGCAGCGATGGCCGCCTAGTGCGACCGCCAGCCAAGTCAAATCGGATCGGTATTTATCGGTATCGGTATCGGTATCGGTATCGGTATCGGTATCGGTGTCGGTATCGGTATCGGTATCGGTATCGGTATCGGTATCGGTATCGGTATCTGTTCGCTCAGCTGTGTCCTCTGTATGATGCTTGCCAATGAGCTCAGGTCACACGTCCCTGAAACTGCTAGCATCGTGCAATATGTCGATGATACGCAGCTGCTAATTCAGGCAAAAAGCAGGAAATTCAAGATATGATAGTAACTATTGAGGATGCATTGTGCTCAATTTGTACATGGTCTTGTGAGAACGATAGCAAGCTGTACGCGAAGAAAACCCAGATATTACGTCTCGGTACCCCTGCAATTAACTTGCCAGCTTAGACTTTGCGGAAAAATTGTGCGTTATCTGGCATTGAGGAAAAATTATGCGTAAGGCAAAAAAATCTGGACCAAAAAGGAATCATTGATCGGTCATGATAAGAAACCATTGTCCGACATTTCAACTTCCATGCCCACGTTGATATCATCACTCACAATTGCTAATGTGTGGCAATTGCGACAACTTTGCGAAATGATCTTGCCTAAATCTGACATCAATACAAGCGTTGGCCATGTCCACCTTACGGTATTTCCTGTCCGTGTAGGGCATGCGTGGTCCCCCACCCCACTCCCCACCCAGTTGCATCCGGTGCAGAAACTTGTCCACTTTTGTGCCCGAGTAGTCAGCGGGAGGAAGAAGTTTGAGCACATTTAACGAGTGGTGGATGAGCTCGGATGGCTCAACGCACCTCAATTCACCCTTTACCACAGATTGTGCTCACTTTACAACATATTCACAACAGTGACTGCGGGAACACTCGCCACGACATTATACTGTAAAAAGAGATTAACATTCCTTTGGTGCCAATTCAGATGTCAAATTCCAGCACCACAGGGCTGCTTGAACTAAGCAACATTCTGGAGTTGGCATCGCATCGCAAAATTTCAGGTGCTAAATATAAGCATGGTGCTTACAACTGAGACCTCGTCATTGCGCTATATTTAGTACCAGGGTGTTTGAAATGGGTACTCATGGGGTGCGTGAGCTTGAGCACACCCTGGGTGCTTCACGCCAAAATCCAGCACCTCTTGGGTACGGTTCGTAGATGTTGCTAGCACATTCAGCACCATTTGGGTGCTTGAACCCAAATTGGTGTCCTTGATTGCAATGTACTGGTGCTAGTAGTTTAATGTCTTTGTGCGGACGGATGATTTATCTTGCTACATGTCAGCTTCCCATACCGATATTAAATATTACAACGAAAAGGAAGCGCACAGGCGCTTCCTTTGTAGGTTCCTTTGTAGGTATAAAATCCTGGTTTATAAATATAGATACATCCTTATGTATGCACACACACACATATATATATATATATATATATATATATATATATATATATATATATATATATATATATATATGTATATTTATATATATATATCAATATATATATATATATGTATATTTATATATATATCAATATATATATATATATAGATATATCTATATATATATATATATATATATATATATATATATATATATATATGTATATATATATGCATACATAAGGATGTATCTATATTTATATTTTGAGCAAATATAAAGGTGAGCAATACGTTACATTCTCAATGCAGAGGTTATCCGTACAAACATGAAGATATTAACATTTATTCAATATCGACACGCTCGTATTGCACTCAGAACCCACATGTGCCCTTTAGTTAACCAAATTCGGTCAGCACCAGACAATTTGCATTGTATATGCAAATATCACAGCGCCACGTCTAAACAGCCAATTGTGTACTATTTTAGCTTTGGGCTTCGTTAGTGCAGTAATGCAAGCTGCAGACCTAGCACAGACTACAGACATGGTACAGACTGCAGACATGGTACAGACTGCAGACCTAGTACAGACTGCAGACCTAGTGCAGACTGCAGACAGGTTACAGACTGCAGACTTAGTGCAGACTTGCAGACATGGTACAGACTGCAGACATAATGCAGACTGCAGACATGGTACAGACTGCAGACATAGTACAGACTGCAGACCTAGTACAGACTGCAGACAGGTTACAGACTGCAGACCTAGTGCAGACTGCAGACATGGTACAGACTGCAGACATAATGCAGACTGCAGACATGGTACAGACTGCAGACATGGTACAGACTGCAGACCTAGTGCAGACTGCAAACATGCTACAGACTGCAGACCTAGTGCAGACTGTAGACAGGTTACAGACTGCAGACCTAGTGCAGACTTGCAGACATGGTACAGACTGCAGACATAATGCAGACTGCAGACATGGTACAGACTGCAGACATAGTACAGACTGCAGACCTAGTGCAGACTGCAGACAGGTTACAGACTGCAGACCTAGTGCAGACTTGCAGACATGGTACAGACTGCAGACATAATGCAGACTGCAGACATGGTACAGACTGCAGACATAGTACAGACTGTATACCTAGTGCAGACTGCAGACAGGTTACAGACTGCAGACCTAGTGCAGACTTGCAGACATGGTACAGACTGCAGACATAATGCAGACTGCAGACATGGTACAGACTGCAGACCTAGTACAGACTGCAGACAGGTTACAGACTGCAGACCTAGTGCAGACTGCAGACAGGTTACAGACTGCAGACATAGTACAGACTGCGGACCTAGTGCAGACTGCAGACATGCTACAGACTGCAGACCTAGTGCAGACTGCAGACATGGTACAGACCGCAGGTGCGCTACTGTTCAGCATCGTGATACCATACGCCTGGCCTTGTCCCCATGTTCGCATGTCGGATGAAGCCTCATTCCGCCAAAGAACTCTGCAGCTAATCCAGCGACTTCGACAGAAACAATTTATTGAAGCTAAAATCCAAGTCGGCCGATATTAAAAGTACTAAAAGCAACAAGGCTCATCACGATGGTCTCTATCATTCCGGCCCATTATTGGATGTCTCACGACAAACTCCTAAGTCGTTTGCTGCCTGAGCTTTAGCATTTTCTGGGGCACCGGCACATCATCTTCGATGCACCATTGCACACGTGGCACCGTTGCACGTAGTGCAAGAACGCGCTAAGCTTCCCGGTGAATCGCAGGTTCAGGAAGGAATTAGTAATTCTGACACAATAGCTGGCACAGTAGCATGACACAATATAAGCTTGATTTCATCATCAGCGGTCACCAGCACCACATCTCCGGCAACAACCGCATTATTAGTTGTGGGGGACATCAGTATTATTATTGTTGACACCATCAAATAGTGTGGTATGTGCCTTCCCCCTTAGGCAGATTTCTGCCTTCAGGGTGTCGTCTGAAATAGCAAACCGGCGTCATTGTTAAATTGTGTGCATTTAAGTGTCTCATTATGCATACGGATATGACTGGCACGAGGCTTAGATTCTAAAACACGAGACAAAAACAACATATAACTAATATATTATTTTGGCATAGTTTGGCACCAAAAACCAAGCTTGTGTGTGTATGGTCTTATTGATGAGCGGGCAAAACGTTTGGGTCTAAGAGAGGTAGCAAACTTGTTTTGCTTGACAATGGTTCTGAAAACGCTACACGCGTTCTGACAAGTCTTCCTATGGAGCGGTACCAAATTAAGAGATCATACGACAGTCCGGGGTCATAGCGTCGTGTTCTTTCACCCCACGCAAACGCTTTCCTTCTATCTCTATTATTGAATATTTTGAACCTCAATATGGCAACGGTCAAGAAAAGCTGAGTTACAACGCATTGTTAATGGCACAAATGCTCTGAATCTGTCAAATGGACGCATATTGCCATATTTGGTTCCAAGCTGACCCACACCATGTGTCATACA
Organism: Ashinkailepas kermadecensis; assembly: GCA_034440615.1. NCBI lineage: Eukaryota > Metazoa > Arthropoda > Thecostraca > Neolepadidae > Ashinkailepas > Ashinkailepas kermadecensis. The sequence goes on from JAOTOM010004972.1 coordinate 59,006, forward strand.
ACATGACACCATAAATGACCGAAGTTGTCGAAGGTCAGGACATTACTATCTTGATGTGGTGTGACATGCGTGCCAAGGGCAAGGTCAAAGCATTCCTCCACACTTGTTGTGAAATGCTTTTCTATTCGTGCAAGTTATTTCCTTCTATCTCTATTGGTAAGCTTGCTGAATCCCAATATTTAAATGGTCGACCAAATAAAACCAAGTGCCAACGGTTTAGTAGTTGCACGAATGCTCTAAGTCCCATAGATTTACCTACAAGCATGCCATATTTAATTTCAAGTTAACTCACATCATATTCCCCACTAAATAATATAATAAGTGACCCACATTGTCCGAGGTCAGATCATGCGCTATTTTGACCCTGGCGGATGCCTCAGGGTAGATAAACACGTCCCTCCAAACGTCGCGAATATTCTATCGTGTCTCGTGAACCATTTGGGTGCCTCATGTAACTGGGAGGATGCCATAGGGAATTGGAAAGCCTTAGGGAAGATACAAACGTTGCTCCAGACGTTGTGCATGTTGTATTGCGTCTTGTGAACCATTGGGGTGCTTGTCGCACGACACACACACCAGCACCAAGCAAAACAAGCCGACACGATTGTCTTGCCTCGAACCAGAACAGAAAGAAGCAGGGCGGAGCAGACTTGTATATGACGCTGTACAGCGGAACAGTCGACTGCCGTTGGTGCCACACCACATATTGCTTCGAAAGCAGCTAATGGAGCACTTACTTTGGCTCACGCTCGCTCGCCGATTTTTATTTCTAAGATAATTAGTCAACAACGAGAGCCTATGTGTGTCAGCATGTGTGTCGGCTTATTCAACCTCTCGACCATCGATTCCCGTGTTATGTGTTGTTTATTGTAAGTGTAGCTGATTAGGACGTTCTTCAGCAAATTTTTTCGTTGTATGTACAACCTCAGCTGATCTGGAGTGCACATTGCTGATCTGGAGTGCACATTCATGGAATCCTGAAATAAAGTGAGCAGGAGATGGCAATGCGGTTTTTCAAAATGACTGCAGAAGGGTAGTTAAGGGTGTTTCAATTTTTGAAAATAATTGAAGGATCCAATGCATTGAGGCAACGCATGACACGCTTTAAGCCAAAATCACTGGAAGGGGGCAGCACCGCAGCAGCAACCTAGCCCTCACCCATTTAGAAGCTATCCAAATTTTGCTATTTTGCTTTCAGATCACTGCCATTGTCATTTTGCAACTTCCCAAAGCCAAAACTCCTAAGGAGCTTTGGCTAGGGGGAAGTGGCGACTGCCAAGCCACCATTTCCCCAGTGGCGTAGCCAAGGGGGAGGCGAAGGAGACAGCCCTCTGGCGGGTCCGAGGGGGCCACCCAGGTGACCGCTTTGAAGGTCCTTCAAGGGCCGCTCAATGCGTTGGCACAGGGGGCACACAAGGGCCTCCTGGGCCGACGTGAAGTGCCCATAGACCGATGAAAATGGTCCTGAGCTGACAGAGAGGGTGCCGGGCCGATGAAAGGCCCCGAGTCAACGGAGAATGTCCATGAGCAGATGCTGAAGGCCCTGGGCTAGGCCAACGTGAGCAACTTATAGGTCGACGGAGGGGGCCCCGGATTGTTGGAAGGGTCCATGGCCTGACGGAGAGTGTCCAGAGCCAGTATAGATGGTCTCTGGTCTGATGGCGAAGGCAAGCAGAATATAAGAAGCCCTGACTTGATGGAGGGTGATCAAATTTTTAAAAGGGACCTTCCGTCTGACGAAATAGGCCCTGGGCTGCTAAAGAGGGCTTCTGAGATGACTGAGCTGCCGGGGAAGATCACGGGTCGTCAAAAAGGGTTCCGAGACGATGTGTATGGCCTCCGGGTCGACAGATGGGGCGCAAGCCGTACAAAGGTCCATGGTCTGACGGAAAGAGTCCCAGCTGTTGACTCCGGGCTGACAGAGGAGGCCCTGGATCGCTAACGAGGGCCCCTGAGCCAACGGAGAGGATCCCGGGCTGGTCGGGCAGGGCCTCTGGTATGACCTGTGCACGTGCAGTCGATGCACCCCTAGACTACAATAACTAACTGGGTCGACTTTGGCTCAGGTTAGTGGAGAGGGATCCGGAGCTGACAGCGAGTCTCTGGCCGATGTTGAGGTCGTCAAGGCATAGGTGCAGAGATATAACCCAGGGAGAATTAAAATGCACCTAACATATTGTGTGGAACGGACCACTTAGACATGAACATGTCCACCATGAGGCCCATCTTCACGGCAAGAACCGTGAAGACAAGAGAGGGCCCATCTAAGAGCTGGAATGGCCTTGCAGGCTCGGAAAGGCCTCTAACAGCTGAGGCACAAAACAGGGCCCTGAAGACCCTAAGGAATAAACAGGGCGCCTGAGGGTCAGAGGGGGCTGAGATGCTCTCGAGGTTTGAAACGATATCTGAGGGATGAACAGAACACCTAAGAGCTGAACAAAAAAGGAGAGGGTCCGTCTCAAATCTAATATGCACTTGAGATGAGAGCTGAATAGGGCTATTGAGTACTGGAGTAAGCCCCTAAAAGGACAGGGTCCTGGTGGATGAAGAGGGTCCATGAGAGCCAGAAGTCTGGAGTAGGATTACCCTGATGTTGATGGGTCCCAAAAGGATGAACAGTGTTCTTGAGAGCCAAAAAGAGTTCTTGTGGGCTGGCGATTGTTGTGAGAAATACTGAGGACCAGCATCAGGACTTGAATGTCATTAAAACCAAAGAAGCTGTCGATGACTGGGAAGGTACACTAGCACCTTCAGATGGTCCCTGATGGTCAACAGAGCCCTCTGAGGTCTAAGGAGATTAGCTTAGGCTAGCGATGAATCTGAGGAATACTGATGACCAGTTTCACAGCTAGAATACCCTTGACAGCCAAAAAGGCTGTCGAGGACTGAGAAAGGCTTGGGGAAACCCTGAGGGATGAACAGAGCGTCTAAGAACTAAGGAGAATTCCAATAGCAAGCGATGTTTGTTAGAAATTGTGAGGCCTCTTTCGAAGCTGGATGCCCCTGCATAATAGACAAGCTTGTCGGTGACTGTGAAAGGCCAAACAAACTGGGAATGGCTTTTGACAGATGAATAGGGCCCCTTAGAGCCAGAGAGGGCTGGAACGGGATGTCCCTGAGGTTTGGGGTGGGTACCTGGAGGATCTGGGGCCCTTAAAGCTAAAGAACCCTTGAACACTAGCGATGGCTGTGAGGGGTATTGAGGGCCCGGCTCAGAGCTAAGATATTCTTCAGAGGCAAAAATACTGTCGAGGACTGGGAAAGTGCCTAAAAGCTGGAAAGGGTCGTGAGTCGTGGAGCTGCCGATGCCCTTAATAAAGAACAAAATAGGCGAGGCTCGCCTGAGCGCTCTTGCTATGATGTACACCCACCCTGAAAAGTGTCGTCACCTACTGCGATACTAAGCCGCTTTTTGGGACAAAGAATCGCAAATACCAGGCGACTTCCTGAAAGCCGATGACGACCGTCCCAGCAGCGACGGCTCTCCCAGTGGCCACGGCCGCCACAGCGGCGAATTCCATTTCAGTGTCGATGGTCTCTTCAGCGGTGGTGGCAGCCCCAGCGACCGCAGTCGTTCCAGCGGTGACGACCAGCCCAGTGGTGATAGCCACCCCAGCGGCCACGACCACCTCAGCGGCTGCGGCCTCGACTGTGACCACAGCCACCACAGAGGCCACGGCCTCTCCGGCGACCACGGTCGCTCCAGATGCCAGGGCGGTCGGCCGTGATCTGACGCCAGGGTCAGATGGTCCCAGAGGGCACGGCCGTCCCAGCGGTCACAGCCTTTCCAGCGGCCACTGCCGTCCCAGGGGCGAAGGCTCCAGCGGCCACGGCTGCCCCGGCGTGACGGCCGCCCCAGTGACCACAGCCGTTACAGAGGCCACACCTGCCCCAGCAGCTATGGCCGCTTCAGCGATGATGGAAAAGTCAGCTCACCGGTGGCTGATATAAAGGCCGCACCAGAGGTACTTCGCCTTGGACCTGGATGAGGCCGGTGAAGCAAAAAAGGCCAAGTTGCGTGATGCTGTGTGTTGGGCATAGCTGGTCAGGCCTGCTGTTAGACCTTCTACTCTCCACAGATCTTGCATTTACTTCCACACTGGCATTTACTTCTCATGTTGAGTAAGCTCTTATGAAGGTGGTGGAAAGGGAGCAGCAATGTGGGTCTTGTCCAATGTCCATATCACGAACACCCTCCCCATTAAGCTATTTCTGAACGCAGCTGATGACAGAAAGAAGCAATTGTGTTCATGGATATGATTAATCGGTATTTTATTACCCAAGGTAGTCATATTATGCCTTCATTAGAGATGTGTTGGTTTCCATCGATTGTCCGTAATAGGCTTTCTAGTCTTGATTGTTTGTCGCCAGCATAGCGGATTGTGTTTTTGTATAGGTCATTACCGGACTGCTGGACATTGATTGCAGATACCGCATCTGCCACGCCAGCGCGGTGTGTCTTATTTTCCGAGTATTTAACGATATTTGCGCCTTAAGTCCGAGTGATTGTGCTTGGTCAAGATCATATTTGCTCTCTAGCTGACCCGGACATAGGCGCTTCATCAGCAGCGGTGTGTGTCGCTCCAGCATGAGCACAACAAACAGCTCAATGAGGCGGTGGCGCACGACACTTGTACAGCCATCGTTCTTCTCAACCTATGACTGCAGTAAAATGATGACTTGGAAATACGCAACAGCTAATAAAAACATCGAGACGTAACAGTGTACTGGGGATCCACTTAGGTTTAAACTGAGCCCACCGTGTGGAAGGTGCAAATTGAAATGTTAGCGTATGTCGATTATGTACACACACACACACACACACACACATATATATATATATATATATATATATATATATATATATATATATATATATATATATATGTATATATATGTGTATATATATGCATATATATATATATATATATATATATATATATATATATATATATATATATATATATATACATATATATATACATATATATATATATATAAATATATATATATATATATATATATATACATATATATATATATATATGCATATATATATATATATATACATATATATATATATATATATATATATATATATATATATATATATATATGTATATATATATATATATATATATATATATATGCTTTTAGGGACCATTTGGAAATAAATTGCCCGAATTCCGAGCACTGTCGAAAAAGCGGCGGGGTTGCCTAAGTAGGGAGGGGGGCCCTCTTCAGATGACCGCCCACGTATCGAACCCTGACTAGATCACTGCTGAGGACGCCGGACTCCGGGACCTCCAGTAGTGCCAAAGCAATGTGGAATGACCTCTGGCCGGCCCGCCGACCGAGACTGGAGTGACACGACTGTCCAAGCGAGCATGTTAAAGAAGGCCGCGGCACAGACACTGAGTAACCGGAATTATGCATTTTAGAAGATGTGTGAATGGGCGTAATCAAGTCTAGCTAGGCTGGTGAGACCTTCGGCTCTAAATGCCTACGCCGCAAAATGATGGGTGATATGTGCGCAAGGTAATCATCACATTTTTTTCTGGTAGGAATGCTCGATAAAAAGCGTGCCCACTTCTTGCAAATGCGCGAAATTAACTGCCTTAAAATCTGGAACATTGCCATTCAGCATAGGTATTGCAACTGTAAACATCTGCGATCATGGATGTAAGTATGTAAGATAATCAACATCTCTGCTGTCAATCGCCCAGCTAGAACGATGGAAATCAATACCTCAGCTGTCAGCTATGTCGCCTTCTCGCAGTGGCAGATGCGACCATCCAAAACGCAACTAAAAACTGAGTCGATGATGGCACGCGACATCATATGCTTGGCGCAATAATGGAACTATGAAAAATGATTTGATTCAGCGATGTTAATTTTATTGCCATAAGAAAGACGGTGGGAAACTACCCGATAGTCGCCCATAGGAGAGGTCGGGTCTCTTCAAAGAGACAGGACGTCCCGCCTATGCCTTGGCGATATTTTCCTGACAGGAATCCTGTCGTGTCCTTGCTGTCCATCGCTCACACACGTCCCATTGTCCCGCCCTCTCACTCAACGGTCGTGGTGGCCTCTGCCGCCCGGCGACAAGTATCGACCGCCGCGCCCCGAGACACTCCCCCCCCGTCCTCCAGACCCTCTGATGACGGTTTTTGCTCGTTCATCCTAGTCACACGGGCAGCACATCTGGCCTCGGGGTCGACCGCCACATCTCCGGTCCAGACAACTCGCTTGATATGATGCGGCTTTTCGATGTTTTTCGTTAAACGTACCGAGTTAAACATTGCTGAATCGAACAACCTTTTCACAGCGTCCACAGCTCCATACATGCGGCAAGTGCATGGTGTTGCACCAGGGGTAGATAAAGGAATGTTCGTGGGGTGGGGGAGGGGGCACTCGTATGGAGGAACGCCATGTTCTTAGAGGAGTACCACTGTGAAAGTCCCTGGAGAGGCGACTTCGGCTGAAAATCAGTTCCGCGGAAGGGGTAGGGGAGGGGTGCATTCGATCGTGCAGAAGGGTGTCTTTTCCTCTCAAGAGGGCGCCTCTTCCTCTGAGAAGAGCCTTTAGCTGAAAAATGCCGCTGAACGGGTGGGTGGGAGTGGAAGGGTAGGGTAGGGTTTCAAGCTTGTCCGGATGGCCGTCATTTCCCGGTCATAAATGAGCCACCTTTCTATGGAGGAGGAGCCACACCGTAAAAAAAGATTAGCACCCCTTTGGTGCTATTTCAAATGTCAAATTCCAGCTCCACAGGGCTGCTTGAATTAAGCATCTTTTTGTAGTTGGCATCGCATCGCAAAATTTCAAGTGCTAAATATAAGCATGGTGCTTATATCTAGGACCTCTTTATTCGGCTATATTTAGTAGCATGGTACTTGAAATGAGCACCCATGGGGTGCGTGCGCTTTAGCACCCCCAGGGTGCTAGTTTATGCTGACGCCAAAAACCAGCACCTCCTGGGTACGGTTCGCCTATGGTGCTAGCATATTTAGCACCCATTGGGTGCTAAAACCGAAATTGGACTCCTGCAAATAGCAATGCAAATGAATACGTATTTCCTACTTCGCAAATAGCAAAGGAGGACATGCATATATATATTTATATATATATATATATAGAAGCAAATTTAGTATGTATTACAATGAAGTACATGAACAGCAAAAATATTAGAGGTTTCTTTAATTTCAATATCACATTTTGCAGCTAAACAACCTAATCTGATGTAGTCTAACCCAGTTGATTGCTTAATGAAGGAAAATGTGTGTAAGACTTTTATCATGGACACCTTAAATGACAATAATGCCAAATAAACCAGCGAAACCTAACCCAGACAATTTATTTTATTTTGTTATGCAAGCTCCACATTTATCACAGTTCAGTCTTACATGGCACAGTGCCAGTCATGAACAAATGGTGACGAAAAGAGCACATCCACTGGCTCCATGGCTACATAATTATGAACAAATACAATCCATAATAATGCTATACAGTCATAACGTGTTAAAACATAAAAAGAGCCCCAGTGGCCCATGTCGGTTAAGCCTATAAAATTATATGGTAGCAACAATTGGTGGTGATAATCCAGCCTCTGCTATACCCAGGATAATCCAGGCTAGCTTTATTTCAGCTAATAAATTCTGAGCAGCACAATAAACCACCCAAAAGCCATTGTCTGAGAAATGATTTTTGGGGGCCCACAGAATAGGCTGCAACTGGCATAGCCCACTCAGCTTCTCAGGGTCCACAGATGAATAATGATGCAAAAAATTATATTTCAGCTTGTTTGTCCCATGGCAATAACGCATATGCCTTGCTAAGCATGCCTGGTACTATGTGTTGTCAAGCTCAGGTATGTTAGTGATTGTAGCTTGAGGTTGGATCAACTGCGTAAGTCATCCAGCGCCCGTAATTTCAGGGGTGTATGCAGCGAGGTTGGCAAGATGCTGACATAATCATATTGATATCAGGGATGTGGAAAAACATTTGCTGTGAAGACACACCCACCTTGTGCAGACTATGTCAGGCATGTGATTCTGGATCCAGAGGTTCTCTTGATCCCAGAGAGACTTCTCTTCTTCGCTTTAATCTTTCCGCACGATTGCACCGATCCGCACGCCATCGAATCTCAAACCAGAATGGCCGAATGTTCGCGCAGTTTTTTCGTTAAGCAGCGTTAAGGTGCTAATATTCCCGCCATTTTTCTACGCTGCTTATATTAACTACCCAACTGCTAACTGTAAGCAGCCATAGAGTGCTCAAACTCCCGCCAAAAAACACGGACCGCAACAGTAGTCGGTTTTACAGCGGAAATTTGCTCCCAGGTCACGTGGTCTCAGGAACAAGATAGAGGGGGAAGACCCGGCATAGTGATCTACATAAATTAAAAGCGACCACCAAATCTAATTCTCACATAAGTTTTAATAACGAAATAGGTTTTAGTATTAACGCTGCTGAAATAAGTAGAATTAAACTTACGAATATCAGCAAATTGCAATACGCTTTCTAATTTACGTCGAGACTGCACTCAGCTCTACGGTATCTGGCAGCCGACGGATGACTGCCAGATGACAGATTGGCGCTGTGGTTAAATTAGCGAAGGATGCGGTTATAAGCCAACTTCCTGAGCAACGGTAGAGAAAATGATAACAAAATTACACTTAATCGATGTCAACCAAGTTTATAAATCCATACCTGATACTGCCGACATGCTCACGCCGCACAACTAATGAATATTCACAACACACCCCACGAGTAGGACGCTCGTGCACCGACTGATTTGTTGCCTGCCGCGTACTGGGATATAGGTTTCGGAATATAAAATGGTTTAAGGAAAATTATACTAAACCAATCAGTCTAAAATCGTTTTATTCTCACCACCAAGAAACAAGCTTTGTCAATGAAAAAGCTGAGAAAATTGAGTAAAATCAATTATTGTTAATGATAAATGTTCTTCGATGTACTTTTTTAGTTCATGTCTGGAATGTTTAGGTGAAGCAAGGAATGACTTGGAAGGATGAAAAGCGACTAGACGGGAGAGCAAATTACCGCTGTAAAACCGACTAGTGCTAGATATAAGCAGTTGCATTATTCTGGACTGCTTGGCACAACACTCATGGCTGCTAAGATCAAGCATCCTCATTATTGCCGTCTAGCATCTGCAGGCTAGAATTAGCCGCCTCCAGCCGAATAGCACACATGGTGCTCGTTGCTAGCATCCTTATGCTTGTTACTAGCATCCTAAGGGAAAACCGTTGTTTGAAGCAGTCACTTAGCATGCAATTAGCAGCAAAAGTGCTAATCATTTTTTTACAGTGCACAGTGACCCCTCAGTGACCCACTCCCTTGTATCCGCCCCCTGTGTTGCACGCAGGGGTGTAGGATCCTATTCAGTTTGGAGGACTTCAGCCCTAATAACTCGGCAGCCAGCCCCCCCCACCAGTTTTGGAAGTCAAACCCATGAAAAATTCAAGCAATGCTGCACAAATGTCTAGTACGACATACATCGTGTGTAACCTAAGTAGGTGTAAGATTGTCCAAAATGTGTAATGAGTGATGACGATATTCTCGCGGTTCTTCTAAATTTTCCTACTTATTTTGTATTCGATACCCCACCAATACCAATACAAACCAATACCTTTTCCTACTTATTTTGTTCCCGGATAGGCTAAGTTAATCGAAAGCGGGAAAAAGGAAAATATTATTCAAGAACTTAATGTTTTTTTCCAGATGGCAAAATATAGTGGCTCAAACCCGGGGAGAACTTAGTATTTGGGGATACCCTAGGTTGATCGACTCAGGGTTGAGCCCCCAACTGATCTTGCGATCCTACGCCCCTGGTTGTACGTCATTGTTGGTTCGACTTTTCGTTGTTTAGTGGATTACTGTCCGGGCCTCCTGGGAACAGCGTACCCACATTAATAATGTATTCGCCGGCCGTGGCGACCTCTGCCATGCGTTTGCTGTCCGACACACAGCACTTGTTTCCGGTCGCCGCCTCCCTCAACCGTCTGCCGCTGTCAGCCGACCCCCCCCCATCACTACACCCCACCCTCCCAGGTGGTCCGCTGACGACTTGTTGTCTTCTTGACGTAATCGGTGCAATCGGAACCGGCTGCCAACCCGTCCACAGGCTCAGGTATGTACCTCGCTGGCCGGTCACTCCCTCACCAACTCCCCCACATGCCTCTCACCCATACGCCTCTCCCATCTCCCCATCGGTCCTCTCCCCCACACCCCTCTCCCCCACATCCATCTTCCCCACACGCCTCTCCCCCTCTCCCCACCGATCCTCTCCCCACCGGTCCTCTCCCCCACATGCCTCTCTCCCGTGCACTCCTCTTCTCTCCCCACACTCCCCTATCCCCCACACCACCTCCCCAAACGCTTCTCTCCCATACACCCCTCTTCTCCTCTTCCCCACAACCCCATCTCCTCCACAATCCCCATCCCCCAACACTCCCCTCTCCCATATACCCCCTCTCTCCCACACCCCCTCACCACACTCCACTTCTCCCCACATCCCCCTCTCCCCCACACTCCCATCTCCTCCACACACCTTCACATCCCCTCTCCCTACACTCCCTTCTCCACCACACCCCCTCCCACTCACACCCCTATCCTCACACCCCTCTCCCCACACCCGCCTCTCACCCACACCCCTATCCCCACACCCCCTCTTACCCACACCCCCTTTCCCCACACCCCCTTTCACCCACACGCCTCCTCCCCACTCACCTCCCTCCTGTTGCCGTACCATGCCTGCCAGCGTCGGCCTTCTCAATTGTGTGGTGTGCAGGCTTGCTAGATACGGGGGCTGTAGGACGCTGTAGGACGCTTCAACTGCAGAGCATTTTCGCCAGGTTATAGTGCGGACATCAGGCGAGGAAGTAAAAACCCTCCATGACATCAAATAGAGGTGGCGTTACGTCTGGCTCAGCCAGACGTCGACTTGTGCAGGACGACGGTCGTTGGTGAGATGTGATGACACTTGACTGCAGTGCACTTCACGTGGGGATGTATTCTGTGGCGGTTGCGGGCTTGCCATCACATGGGGCGGCGGGTGAACGTCGTGCAACCCAGTTTCGGGATGGTCCAAGGAATGAGGACGAGCGGCGGACGAGGCGCAGAACGTCGCACACTCCCTGCGGGGCCAGCTCGGAGAGCAGCTCCTCACCCTGCAGGTGGGCCAGATCTGGCGCATGCGCCGTGACACAGGTCATGTCTAGCCTGTCGGCCGCCACCGCTTCAGTGTCAACCCCCAGGAACTGGTGGAGGTTCAGGAGGGCCAGCGCCTGGGACCAGGGACGACTCCCTTACCCGCACCAGTAGCGCCCCCGGGTGGAGGTTCAGGAGGGTCCCGCTCCTGGGACCGGGGACGACTCCCTCATCCGCACCAATAGGGCCCCGGATGGAGCACCTTGATGGTGGCCACTGCGCCGGTCCAGCGGTCAAGTTCTCTCCCGATGGCGACCGAGGAGGTTCGGGAACAGGAGCTCACCATCTTCGTGAGGGTGAAAACGATTCTCCCTCCGGAGGGTCCCGATGAGGGGTCAGACAGGCATCCAGACGGGGCCGGCGCCCCCCCCCTCCTCCGGTTGGGAGGGGGGCTCCCGGGCGTACCAGGCGGGGAAGGGGGAGTGTGTGGTGTGTGTTGGATTAAGAGCACCCAGAAGGGTAGCAAGCAAGATAAGACACCCTGAAGTGGTGCTGCAAGGAAAAGTGTGCAGGGCATGCCATGAGTATGTAAAGGGAGGGAAAGACACAGATTTGGAGAGATGAGACCAGTCAGTCAGAGGCGGGCGCAGTCTGTTAGCACGATCCTTTGACCCAGAAAGGGACCCCTGACCGACTCTAACTTATCTAACTTACACAGACGAGCTGGCCGCTGGTAAAATCGGTTTTCCGACGCCGCCCTAGAAAGAGCACCGACGGGCCAAGGGGGGAGATGGATGAGGCTGTGCCAGCCTGCCACCAGGTGGTAATGTCGGCTGTTTCTGGGATGTATGTTGTGCGTGTGAGTGTTGTGTTGGAGGCTGGCGAGTTGTTGTGTGCCGAGTTGATGTGTGTGTGTATGGACTGATGGTGATGTTGAGGAGCCAGGTTGGTCTTGGAGTGATGAGTGATGCTTGCAGCGAGGTGGTAGAGGTTGGGGACGAAGTGATGGTGCAGCGAAGTTGAGTTGGTGCTTGCAGTGATCTGTGGAGTTTGAAGACGACGTGATGATACAGCGAAGATGAGTTGAAGCTCAAAGATGTAGAGTTGTAGAGCTTGAAGATTAGTTGAGCTGATTTGTACTTTGGCGAATGGTGCAGCCCGGTCAGTTTGTGGGGAATGCGGGAGTCTGGGGTCATCACCGACACAACTACCTTAACACGGTAAAGACGACATAACATGGTACGAAATGTGCCGCCTGGGCTTCAGTGACCCGGTGCTCCGCCTCTAACCTCCTCAGTCGACTGAGGGCCATGGGCTGCAGGAGTCCAGTGTTCCGCCTCCAACCTTCCCAGTCGGCTGAGGGCCATGGGATGCAGGGTCCCGGTGTACAGCCTCTAACCTCCTCAGTCAACTGAGGGCCATGGGCTGCAGGAGTCCAGTGTTCCGCTTTTAACCTTCCCAGTCGGCTGAGTGTCATGGGATGCAGGGGCCTGGTGTTCCGCCTCTAACCTCCTCAGTCGACTGAGGGCCATGGGCTGCAGGAGTCCAGTGTTCCGCCTCCAACCTTCCCAGTCGGCTGAGGGCCATGGGATGCAGGGGCCCGGTGTACAGCCTCTAACCTCCTCAGTCGACTGAGGGCAATGGGCTGCAGGAGTCCAGTGTTCCGCCTCCAACCTTCCCAGTCGGCTGAGGGTCATGGGATGCAGGGGCCCGGTGTACAGTGTACAGCCTCTAACCTCCTCAGTCGACTGAGGCCAATGGGCTGCAGGGACCCGGTGTTCCGCCTGCATGCTCCTCAGAACGTAACACGTTCTACCGATGAGTCCTGGATTGCGCGTGACGCCTGAGTGATTAAGAGCTGCAGTACCTCATTTGGCCAGTGGGGAGGGAAGCAAACACGCATTTTAGACTCACTATTTATCATGCAACGCTATATGCGGAGGGTTAATGCAAAAATCCTCAGATTTTCGGGGAAGCTGCACCGTAATCCGCCGCTCCTGTGAGTGGTGGTTGTCAGGTGGCCTTCCGGCCGTCCGCCTGCGCCCTTGCCAGCCGTGTTGTCTGCACCGGCACGCCTCAACGTCCGTGTTATCTGCACCGGCACGCCCTCGACGTCCGTGTTATCTGCACCGGCACGCCCTCGACGTCCGTGTTATCTGCACCGGCACGCCCTCGACGTCCGTGTTATCTGCACCGGCACGCCCTCGACGTCCGTGTTATCTGCACCGGCACGCCCTCGACGTCCGTGTTATCTGCACCGGCACGCCTCAACGTCCGTGTTATCTGCACCGGCACGCCCTCGACGTCCGTGTTATCTGCACCGGCACGCCCTCGACGTCCGTGTTATCTGCACCGGCACGCCCTCAATGTCCGTGTTGTCAGCACCGGCACACCCTCGACGCAGATTGGCACTGAATGGAGTTGTAAATCGCGCAGGACAGCATCTTGTGAGGCGGTGCCCGATCCCAGGGAGCACGGGCAGCGACTACCCGCAGCTGACGGCACGGGCAGCGACTACCCACAGCTAACAGCACGAGTAGCGACTACCCACAGCTGACGGCATGGCCAGCGACTACCCCCAGCTGACGGCGTGGCCAGCGACTACCCCCAGCTGACGGCATGGCCAGCGATTACCCCCAGCTGACGCTGACACGTTGCTGTGCGGGCTGTGTACCAACAACTCGGTGTTAAAAGGTAATGTGGGTTCCAAAAGTCCAAAGCCGGATGCCACTTGGGTAACTAACTACTTTTCCACACGTGGTTCGCGTGCCAGAGTTAGCGTGTTATATATATATATATATATATATATATATATATATATATATATGTATGTATTTATATAAATACATATGTATGCATACATAGTCTTACGACTGTCCAAAAACAAAAGCTGGAGGAACTCACTGGAAGACACAGCTGATGCGCTTCTTTCTACATTGGGTCGGTGGTATTTTTCGTCCTGCGCGTATGTCTGAACTGCTCAAGATATGTCCGTGGGCGTTAAATTATTACAACTGAGTTATCCCGGCAGTTCTTAAGCCAGTGCCTGCGCACGACCGGGAATTTTTGTAAATTTTGGAGCCAATAACCCGTTGCCTTGCCACCAGCCCAAGAAATTCACAATCATCTTGAGGCATCCATCTGCCGCAGTCTCTAATCCCACAACTTGCCGCTTTCGTAGCACAAGGAGCCACCCAAGGTTGGTTTATCAGCTTAGCAATTTGAAATCGCAACGCCTGGCCTTGTACCAAATTCATGACTCAGCAATATCCAAATGCTTCTGGGACGATGGATTTTTGTGGCTTAATGTTGACGGGACCTTGTGCAATTTCTGCGCCTTCCAAACAGTTCAGCGGAGGTGGTGGCGTCGATATGAACCACTGTTCGAGCAAATATTATGGAACCCAAATCCTCGAGAAGAATCCTCGATTTCGAGAGGATGCCATCCTGTACCCATGGTTGCAACTCCCGGGGACTAAACAAAATCCGAAACTCGATCTAAAATGGACAGTGTTCAATGACTGTTGATGAAAGAAGAGAGAGAGAGAGAGAGAAAGATAGAGAGGGAGATGGAGAGAGGGAGAGGGAGGAGGGGAGATAGATAGAGATAGTTGGATAGAGACAGAGGGGAGACGGAGAGAAAAGGAAATAGCATGCTTGAATACTTCACGTTGCAAGGCAACCAACGAAGTTGCTGCGGCCCTGGGTCCCGCCCCAGTCTTTCACCTCGATTGCACCTCTGACAGGAACACATGCACATTGTTTACTGCCGTTTTATTCATCAACCTTGGCACATAATTTTACCCCTCATCCTACTGGCTTCAAGACCCTGGATCTCACTCGTCGGGCGTGGTCACAGCGCAATGGCCAGGTGCTGTGGCCACGTCGGTGGCATCGTCTGTGGCAACGTCAACTGGCTGGTCCGTCCGCCACCTGGCATCTCGCCCAGCATACGGCTGCGAACGCAACTCAATCGCCGGCGGGCCACGAGGGCAGGGCATGGCCACAGTTCAGTTGTTGTCGGGCCACCAGAGCACGGCATAGCCACAGTTCAGTCGCTTTCGGGCCATTGGGGCACGGCTTAGCCACAGTTCAGTCGCTGGCTCGCCACTAGGGCACGGCTTAGACACAATTCAGTCGCTGCTAAACAAGATCAGACAAAGTTCAGACACGGAAAATATGCGATCGAAGTTCAACCATAGCTCGGTCACATTTCAAACGTGTCTGGCTAGCATCGGTGTTTTTTTCAGCTGGAATTATTTTGAGCATAGGTAATGTTCTTGATGGCGAACTCTAGTTCTGAAAGCTTGTAGACAGTGTGTGCCGTTGACGTGGGCAACTTAACTGAACTGTGACGCAGATAAGCACAACAAATTGTTTCGACGTGACAGATTCGAACCGCTCGTCCTGGATTGCACCGCCAGTGGTGTGCCACTAACCTCTCGTCACTCATGGGCTTCGGCACGGATTTTGGGAGGAGGGGACGAGAGTGGTTTCAAGTCGATTTTTCCCATCCGCAACGCTAAAGTTCACGAAGTTTGTGAGAACGGCTGTCACCCGTCCCTCGACACAGCGATGCCCACGCCATCGACCCACATCTCTGTATAATTATTTTAAGTAATGCAACAACGAACAGTTGCTGCTGAATGTGGTTTGTACAGCTATAGCAAGCAGTATGCACTGCACGGTTTGTGTTTATGGTAGTTCAGTGAAGTACTGCTAGCGTAATCCAGGGTTTGTGGTTGAAATACATTACGGCGAAACGATTGTCGTGCCTCGACAGAACAATTTAGTCTGCTGACCACACGGCATGACCAATGGGGCCCACAAACTTTCCCAGCTTCAGTTCCCTATCAAAAACATCACATAAGCATGTCTGGCTAAGCGCAAGCAAAGTTCAACCACATTTCAGACTACATTCGATAGAATTTGGCAGCAGTTCAGAAGCACTTCGATGGTCCTGACAGCACACTTCCTAGACCCAGACCAGACCCAGACCGGACCCAGACCAGACCCAGACCAGACCCAGACCTATACCCAGACCGAGACCGAGACCGAGACCCAGACCCAGACCCAGACTCAGACCCAGACCCAGACCCAGACCCAGACCCAGACCCAGACCCAGACCCAGACCCAGACCAGACCCAGACCCAGACCCAGACCCAGACCCAGACCCGCCCCGACCCAGACCAGACCCGGACCAGATCCAGACTTTACTGGGTAACTTAACTTGGTACTGGATAACTTGGTCCATAGTCACGGAAGTATCTCGCACCGCCATTGTGTTCCGTCGACAGCGACGATGGCCGTGCGGTGAGAAAGGTTTGGAGGCTATTGCTAATTTATCGGGTCTTACGAAAATAGATTCGCGCTGCACTTCATATCTGAAAGTGATCCAAAATGTGTATGATGGTGTTAACACTCAGTAAATATGCCTCAATTTTCAACTTAAGCTGTGTGATAACATCGTAGGTGAGCAATGTCTGTGCGGCGCTTGTTGCATTAATATTTTATGCCGATAAATGTGCAAAGATGGAATTACTGCATGACCATCCAGATGATGAGTAACCATGTAATGCATCTATGATTGCATGCAGACCCGCACTTGAGTATGCTATCTGTGCAGCCCCACTGAGCATCGAAACATGCATCGATGCATATTTAGAATGGCTGCTCCACCTGATGCTCTACAGGCACAGGCAGCTCAACCATTGGCCCCATAAGATGCACCGCATGAACGAGGTGACAGACGATGTTGGAATAGGTATATAATGTTTAGTGTTTCATATTATTTCCATTGATTGCGCTGCTTAACTCAATATGTAAAATGCAAAGTCAGCTTCCATTCTTTAGCAATCATTCATGATTCCAATGTTCCTGAGAATGTCAACATAGCTGCCTTTCCGCAATGGCTAAACATCATGTAACCTAAAGCTACCTGATGCAGATGACTGTCTGCAATAAATTACTAAGCCGTGTTAGTCGATAATTGGGAGCTAGAGCAAGTGCCTTTCCATCGCGGGGAAATTCACTCACGCCAACTTAGTCGGACAGGTTAAAAAACGTACCATGCATTTCCTTGGCGAATGTTCGACACGCAGACCTAGCCGACCGCTGAGACACTGCAACATTGCCTGCACATCACCCGAGCAAACACGACGTGGGCTGAGGCCCGTGCTGGGCCGCGGGCCACCTCACAAGCCACGTGCAGCCACGTGCCACGCGGCCGTAATCGGCCCCCGACCGACGGGGCGAGCACGCCGTGCAGTGACGCCGTGCCGTGTGGTCGGCCGACCTGGCGCATCTCCGCGGTTGCTGCGGCGCACGCGACGGCGGTGCTCGGCCCTCCGGCTCGGCGCACCACCCGTCCCGGTCCCCGCGGACCGCCGGCCGCACGGCGGTCCAGACGAACCACTAGCTACAGTTTGGCAGACGGCGGCTTGCACTGAAAGACAGTATCGGCCCGAGCGGGCGCGCCGTCACGAGCCGCAGTTAAGTAGGACAGAAGAGCGTGTGCTTAGTGGACACAAACCAGTCGACACGCGGGGCGTGCGCGCGCGAGTTGACAACACGGGCCGAACACGAGGCGACTATTTACAAAAGTCGAGACTAGATTGTTGAGCCTCCGGGCGCGGTCTGGGACCGGGCCGAGGCGACGTGGAGGCGCGCACTGTCGCGTGGCGAGCGTGCCGCTGCGACCGCAGGCCGGCCGGCGGCGGTCCGGCTCCCGCTCCGGCTCCCGCTCCGGCTCCGGCTCCGCCTCCGGCTTCGGCTCCGGTCGGCCTGGGGTGCGGCGGCACCGTCAGGCGCCGGCAGTGCGTCAGATAATGTGTAATATCACAGGCACGCCGCGGACGCCGGCGCCGCTCACATGCAGCCGCACTCGTCCACCACCATCTTGGGCAGGTCGCGCTTGATGATGTTCTTGTCGGCGTCGAAGTAGAGCAGCGACATGGGCGACATCTTGGTGGGCGCGCAGCACGGCTGGAAGCCGACCAGCTCGCTGCCCTTGCGCCGGTAGCCCTCGATGACGTGCGTGTGGAAGTTGCGGAACGTGTCGGGCGTGCGCCGCTTGCAGTTGCCCGTGCAGTAGTTGGCGTAGTAGCCGCTGGGGAAGAGGATCCAGTCGTCCCAGCCGAGCTCCTGGAAGCTGACGTAGAGCCGCTGGCGGCAGCAGTGCGTGATGCTGGCGCTGCAGTCGAGTGCCGCGCGCCGCACGCGCCGCGCCGGGACCGGCGTCGTCCGGACCTTTATGAAAGGAACACTCGACGAGTCACTGCCCTCCTGAAAGAACTTGCTTTTTACTAAGGATTTGCATCCATTGCAGTCCACTAATAGTCTGAGCGGCTTGTCCGGACTGAGGTCGAACCAGTCCTGGACGGCGCGCTTCAGGTTGAATCGGTGCCAGCCGACGTTCTCCAGCCGAATGCGGCGCTTGGCCACCAGTTGTGGTCTGCCGCTCCTCGCCTGCCGACGAAGGCTGGTGTGAGCCAAAAGCCGGTCAGCGGTCAGCTAGAGGTCAGCGAGAGGTCAGTGACAGGTCAGTCTGAGCTGGGACGGTTGGGGGTCGGCTTAGGGTCAGCCAACCGACAGTGCGATCAAGGGCCAGGAAAACGTCCATCGGATTAGGCCGGGTTGAGTCATTCACACACAAACACAATTGAAATTGGGACGAGATCCAGCAGACATCGAGAACAAGATAGAATCCAAGTGACACCACGCAGCAGCCCGACCGTCATCACATGACGTAGCCGCTGCAGGGGGGGGGGACAAGAACACGCTTACTGCCTGAACGCCTGCTGATGTCATGACCCTGCTACACCCAGTGCTGGCTGATGTTTGCCAACCATCCTTAGCCCACTGGCAGCCCTGACACGATCAGTCAGTGCTGGCAGCCCTGACGCGATCAGGCAGTACTGGCAGCCCTGACGTGATCAGTCAGTACTGGCAGCCCTGACACGATCAGTCAGTACTGGCAGCCCTGACACGATCAGTCAGTACTGGCAGCCCTGACGCGATCAGGCAGTACTGGCAGCCCTGACGCGATCAGTCAGTACTGGCAGCCCTGACGCGATCAGTCAGTACTGGCAGCCCTGACGCGATCAGTCAGTACTGGCAGCCCTGACGCGATCAGTCAGTACTGGCAGCCCTGACACGATCAGTCAGTACTGGCAGCCCTGACGCGATCAGTCAGTACTGGCAGCCCTGACGCGATCAGTCAGTACTGGCAGCCCGGACGCGATCAGTCAGTACTGGCAGCCCTGACGCGATCAGTCAGTACTGGCAGCCCTGACACGATCAGTCAGTACGGACACACCACCAGCTTGCTACCTGCCAGTCACTGCGCCATACATTCCACCGAGTGACTCATATCACCGGCCAAGGGACACTGTCGTCAATTAGCTACATATGAGGACCATCCCAATGCTACCAGCCGCCGACCAGCGAACTGCTGAAGTCAATCGACGGCGACAACGATGCCTATTGCGGCGTTTATCACATCTGTTGTACGAGTGCAGTCGAAAAAGGGCATCCGATTTTGTTTTGTTCTTCCTTCGTAATGCCGGCTTCGTGTAAGCTGTGCTTTTACCGAGGATAAAAGCAGAACACAAAGTTTGAGAAGGCGTGATTTTTAAGACGGACGAAGTATTGTCAATATCGACATCGCTGTTCCCCTGTTCCTGCACCGGTTGTGGGAAGGCATGATTGCAAGTCGCTGGAGCGCGATTAAAAAGAATCGCCTGATTCGAAATGAGCCTAAAGGTCACAAAGATCGCGCATTGGGCATGGCAAACAGCATGACAATTGATCTTGTCCTCCAGGTCGTGGTTGTATACGAGAGATTGTTTCGGAACCATGTGGATCCATGCTGGCGGACATCGCTCCCGGCCGAGTATCGGGCTTGCAATGCAAACACTCCGCCACCCCCTGCATCACAGTGAAGACGTAGGACATCATGATTCTCCGAAATAAAAACCACATAGAATCTAACACTAATCAAGAAAACAATCTATACTTTGGAAATAGCCTGGCATCATGAGAATGGATGGACTAAACCACGAGTTTTAGTCGGAATTTTGGGTGTGTCCTTGGGAGCGATGATATTATGGAGAACCGCTAAAACAAGACCTATATAATGGGAATCTGTGTTAATCACGTGTACGTTTAGCGTGCACGAGTTTATCGTATTTGGCCCTTCGGAGGATCACGTATAACCTCACTAAGGGGTAAAATATAAAACAATTCGAGCCACAGCATGTTCGGTGATGGGATTAACTGGGAGTGTGCCGTGACAACAAGCACTGAACAAAGAAAAACAAACACACGGGTGCAGGAACCGAGGGGAGAGACGTAGAGGAGGCAGCACCACCCTCCAACTTTAAACCAGCTTAGCATAGACCCTATGCGCGTTGCATGAAAGGAATCGATTTCAGAATGGCTCCCCCACCTTTGGCGCAGTTCCTGCGCCCCTGGGAAAACCATGTATTTGTCAACCCTCGACGCAGCACACATTTTTATTGCGCCGGATAATCAGAATTTACTTCCAATAATGAAAGTCTGTTGCAGACTCGACGCTGCCGTCTTTTCCATTGTGTGCCGTCATTATTGGAATCGCCTATAAATATACACTCTCGGACACATATCAGTATCTATGCCCCGTGGCAGCAAGTATGAGCCAATAACGGCGGCTTCTTAGCTTCCAACTTGACATCACATTCCACCGATGCGGATTCGCTGTCGTGCCGGCCTTCCAGCGACCAATCACCATTGTTCAGGCGACAATACCAGTCTATCTCAGGGCAGGATTATGCACAAGGTAGGCCATTCTGAGAGCGCACCAACTGTCATCAGCTGTCACCTGTCATGAGTTGTCACATGTCATCAGCCGTCACTGTCATGTAATGTCATCAGCCGTCACATGTCATCAGCTGTCACCTGTCATCAGGTGTCACATGTCATGTACATGTCATAGCTGTCGCTTGTCATCAGCTGTCGCCTGTCATCAGCTGTCACATGTCATCAGCTGTCACCTGTCATCAGCTGTCACCTGTCATGAGCTGTCACATGTCATCAGCTTTCGCCTGTCATCAGTTGTCACATGTCATCAGCTGTCACCTGTCATCAGCTGTCACCTGTCATCAGCTGTCACATGTCATCAGCTGTCGCCTGTCATCAGCTGTCACCTGTCATCAGGTGTCACATGTCATAAGCTGTCGCTTGTCATCAGCTGTCGCCTGTCATCAGCTGTCACATGTCATCAGCTGTCACCTGTCATCAGCTGTCACCTGTCATGAGCTGTCACATGTCATCAGCTTTCGCCTGTCATCAGCTGTCACCTGTCATCAGCCCTCATCAGCCGTCACCTGCCATCAGCCGTCACCTGTCATCAGCTGTCGCCTGTCATCGGCCGTCAGCTGTCATCAGCTGTCACCTGTCATCAGCCGTCACCTGCCATGCATCACACCTTGGTGGAGGAGGTACACTGTGGACCACTGTCAGATCGTATGTGAGGCACAAAGAGCCAAGATGGCGGAACGGGATGCAGTCTGATCTGCTGAAGCTTCATAGCCCCGCACGGATATAGGCAATCTGGGAGCAAATACTTCGTAATGTCAGCCTCGTATCGCGCATATGCGCATGATGAAAAATAGATTCCAAGTAGGACGCATCCACGTCTATTCTGAGCTGATCAGGCAATGTCCCGTTGCCGGCAGAGGCGTTGTCGGGGCTCTTACAAGAGGTGGTCATTTGCTCACGCTTTACCCAATGTTGACCATGTTGCCGTCTACAGACGGCAAAACGACATGACAGAAAACCAATGCTATCAGGTTAAATTGGCCGCGTGACCGACCGCCGGCTACGTTACTAGTCTGCTGGCTGGCGGGGGACAACGCTAAGTACACAGTCGCTTGGAGAGACCGTGGGAAGCGGTGTCCACGCGCCGCCTGCCGCTGATCTCCAATTGTCGATGAGGTCAGCACGCTGTCTGATGGCTAGATGTTTGACAGAAGGGCATGTGTTGGCAGACGGGCTGGCGTTGTCTAGCGGCACTTATTTTGACAGGTGAGGTAGTGTTGCAGGCAGGTCGGTGTTTACGGATGGGAAATGTTGACGGACGTGGAATGTTGATGAACGTGAAATATTGACGGACGTGGGATGTTGACTGGTGTGGAATGTTGACTGGTATGGAATGTTGACGGATATGGAATGATGGCAATAGTGTAATGTTGACGGGTGTTGGATGTTGATGGACGTGGAATGTTGATGGATATGGAATGATGACGGACGTGGAATGTTGACGGACGTGTCATGTTGTCGGGCGGGGATTGTTTACGGACTGGTAATGTTGACGGACGGGTAATGTTGACGGGCGGTTAATAATGCTGGAAGATGGTCAGACTACCTCATTAACGTTGACATAGCACATTTTTGGCGGTCATTGCCATTACTTGTTAAATAGCCATATGTGTGTAGGGTCCGCAAATAGTTGTAAGGCCATCTTAGAGTATCTTACCTGCTGTTTCGCCGAAAGTTACACCATAAACGTCTCGCCTCACGTGAGCTCGCATAACCTCAATTAACCTTTCATTTGACTACTGACCCCTTGACATAAACTGAACATAGTTATAAACTGTGAGAACATGGCAAGCGTGCAATGCCCATTTAACCTGGCATAGTTGCTACTCGAGCTACGGGCCCCGACATTCCATACAATTGCACTCAGGAGGGGGGGGGGGGGGAGCAATGTCGGAGTCGCAAATGCCAGCCCACGACTCTCAAGGACTTCTCGGCAGAAACGCACCACCAAAGCCACACTGACAAGCAACACGTTGGCGGTAATGCGCCTGATCAGCAATCCTGAACTTTTGGCCGTGTGAGGTGTAAAATAAAACCGATCCAGCACTTCGCCAGACACGTGTCGTCTGTGGCGTCATGGGACACGTGGCATGAGTGAAGTGGGCGGCATCAAATGGAGAGAACAAAGATTATCCATTGCAGCGTTGGAATTTGCATGATCCGTCGGTTGGTTCACCAGATCGTGGGAGGTCAACTTTGCGCCGCCCCCTCCCCTGCCCGAGAAGTTGGATGACGAACCGCACCACCTACTCGCGACGACGGCGGAGTAATGCGGTCTTCGGCAGCGACTGATGTTCCACTGGCGTGGACGTCAAGTTTGAGTCTCTCGATACGCTGGTGAAGCGCTCGAGTGAGATTCAGGAACACGGCGACAGATAGGGAAGTTCCCATCGCATTTGTGAAATATTCATCACAGTGCACTTGTGCAGCAGTGCCACCGGCTGGGAAGAGCAGGTAGCCCCCCCCCCCCCATCCACCGCTGTCAGACGCCGCCGCCGGTTTATAGAGGGCTCTCTTCATGTGTGTACTTGTGGACGAGGAAATTAGGCCACAAGTTGTTGTGGGTTTTAGATCAGGAAGATTATGGCAATGGTAGACCCTCATATGTCGTCAATGAAGTTGGTGTCCGACCCGCTCATCCACCGTGGAAGTCCGACGTAGGCCGCGCTTTCGGCCGCCGTCATCGTTTGGTTGTGGCGTGCTCTTCTCCCACCGTTCGCGAGCATGCGTATCTCCCACGTCCGCACCCTCCGCCGCAGTCGTGTCGCACGTCCGCACCCTCCGCCGCAGTCGTGTCGCACGTCCGCACCCTCCGCCGCAGTCGTGTCGCACGTCCGCACCATCCGTCATAGTCGTGTCGCACGTCCGCACCCTCCGTCATAGTCGTGTCGCACGTCCGTACCCTCCACCGCAGTCGTGTCGCACGTCCACACCCTCCGCCGCAGTCGTGTCGCACGTTCACACCCTCCACCGCAGTCGTGTCGTACGTCTGCACCCTCCGCCGCAGTCGTGTCGCACGTCCACACCCTCCGTCATAGTCGTGTCGACGTCCGCACCCTCCGCCATAGTCGTGTCGCACGTCCACACCCTCCGTCATAGTCGTGTCGCACGTCCACACCCTCCGTCATAGTCGTGTCGCACGTCCACACCCTCCGTCATAGTCGTGTCGACGTCCGCACCCTCCGCCATAGTCGTGTCGCACGTCCACACCCTCCGTCATAGTCGTGTCGCACGTCCACACCCTCCGTCATAGTCGTGTCGCACGTCCACACCCTCCGTCATAGTCGTGTCGCACGTCCGCACCCTCCGTCATAGTCGTGTCGCACGTCCACACCCTCCGTCATAGTCGTGTCGCACGTCCGCACCCTCCGCCATAGTCGTGTCGCACGTCCGCACCCTCCACCGCAGTCGTGTCGCACGTCCACACCCTCCATCGCAGCCGTGTCGCACGTCCGCACCCTCCATCGCAGCCGTGTCGCACGTCCGCACCCTCCACCGCAGTCGTGTCGCACGTCCACACCCTCCATCGCAGCCGTGTCGCACGTCCGCACCCTCCATCGCAGCCGTGTCGCACGTCCGCACCCTCCATCGCAGCCGTGTCGCACGTCCGCACCCTCCACCGCAGTCGTGTCGCACGTCCACACCCTCCATCGCAGCCGTGTCGCACGTCCGCACCCTCCATCGCAGCCGTGTCGCACGTCCGCACCCTCCACCGCAGCCGCATCTGGCAGGGACGGGCTGTGGACGCGCCGCTTCTGAGGTTGCGATTTGATTTTGAAGCGACGGCGCCAGCGTCTATGCAGGCCGGGGAGGTGTGGACGACGGCGTACACAGCCGTGCCCCCCCCCCTCACACACACACCAGTCGTGACGTCACCTGCCGGCTCCACGCGGCCGCCGGCGGAGTGGAGTACGGACGGCGGACGGCCAGCTGATGACGACGACGCCGCTCGGCCGACCGTAGCGGCAGACGGCCGGCGCTGGCTGGCATTCAGACGGCACACGACTGCAGAATGTGGGTGTGGATTGGCATTTGGCCGCAGGCCGGCCGCTGTCGGATCGGATTTACGTCGGATCGCGCGACGCTGGAGACGTCGGATCGTCACCGGCGCTGGAGAACGCACCGTTTCTGGGTTGTCGGCCGGTAAACAGTGACGGATGTCGCGTTTTGCCGTAGGACGGCGTGATGCGTGACCTCGTGACCCGACACAGCGTCCACGCCGCTCGTCCGTGTTGTCGGACGGCGTGATGCGGTAGCTAGCACAGCGTCAACGCTGCTCGTTCCGAGCGATCGACGCTGATTTAATTGCACCGTCGGCCTACATCTGCTGAACTCCGTCTGCTTGTTTATAATTGTTGTTGTGTTTTGAGTGTTGGAGTGACGCGTTATGTGTGCGGGCACGTGCAGCATGCTGACCGATCCTCCAGTCGGGCCACAGCGGCGGCGAGCGGCAGTCGGACGGATATGCATCCTGGTTGTGATGGCTCTGCCATGTGCCTTTACATGCATCGGACTGTTGTCGATGGAGTGGAACAGAAAACACAGCATCTCCACTGCATGTGTCGACCGGGAAATTGTCGGATTCAACTGCGATCCGTCGTAAGCTTGTGTTGCTGGGTGCACATGTGGGGTCAAACGGGAACTAAGACACGCTTTGCAAGATCTAGTGTCATTTTTTTAACTTGTAATTTGTATCGGTTTATAAGTGATCCATGTGCATCTGGTTGCGTATCCGATGCGGTATTCGGATGCGGTATTCCGATGCGGTATTCCGATGCGGTATTCCGATGCAGTATTCCGATGCAGTATTCCGATGCAGTCTCCCGATGTGACATTCAACTCGCCCGTTGTGCAATGGCACATGACACCAAGTGCTTACTCCCGGGCGATTGAACTTTAAAGCCAAATTATTTAATCCTGGCTGACGCTGATGTTCGAAGACCAGGGGTCGCATTGCGAAGTCCTGATACGGTGTTGCTTGATGTGGCGTGAATGAGAGCTTCCCTACATCCGCAATATGCCAGAGTACATTCTCTCGTCATCCATCGCCTCTGGCCATCCTTCTCTTTACATGTGCGTGTAAAATGCAACACGAGATGCATCTATAGTTGTTGTAGTTGAGCATTAGCTTGATCTCAATGTGCATTGCTCTGCTTACTTTGCAACACCACATTTTTCCCGTTATCCGGCATACGACGTAATGCGATGGAAAGCACATTGTTTTCGGTACCCTTATACCCATAGTCTATTATGTCCGCGGTCGGTTAGTGCTATGTTACCTGAGAGTCTCTTGGTAATCTGTTCGCTTTCACATCATTGGCCCTTGATGCACCGTAGCAGACCTGGCCAAGCCAACTTCAAGCCCCTCACCCCTCCACATGGAGAAAACCATTGAGCTATGCTATCAAGAAATTATGGGAAGGCCGAATAAATGTGCAGGATAAAGATATTAGGCGTTGCGAAATTCCGGGACGCGCGCTTCTAAGAAATGCGTGCCCCTACAGCTGTCTAGCATTGTCATGCCAACACGAATCACTGCTCAGTCCTTGTCACTACCATTCCTTCATGGTGGGTGCATTGTGTTCCGCTATGTCATGTACTGTGTTCCATGGGTGCAAGACTGCCAACAAACTTGCCTGCGCTTGGCGCTGACTCTGATTCTGCAAAGCCCCCGACGACAATTCGAACAATTTGTTTGTTAAACTGCGTAATGCTACCTACGCCACCTGGCGCAAATTTGAAGCACGTTAATGTTGCCAAGTATGCGAAGCGACGCAAATTCCCTGCAGGTTGGTGTTGCCTCCACACGAGGCGGCGCTGCAGCTGCTGTACCCACCGCTACACCACCGCTACACCACCCACCACGCTTTCCGTGCACAGTGCACTGACCACAGTGCGTACGTGAGCATTGTGCACTCACCGCGGCACTCCGCTCGCCCTCCTCCAGTATCCTGAACACGTAGAGGGTGACCTTGTGTCTTCTGCGGCGCATGTGGCGCAAGTTGCGCCGAATGTCGTTCCGCAGAGTCATCTCCACCCAGAGGAACGACGAGCGCACGCGCAGCTCCTCGATCTGGGTCTCGTTGCCCCGGTAGAAGTCCATCAGCCGACTGCTGTTGTATTTCAGCCCTGCCGACAGCACGCACACGAATGACGTCACCAGCCGGAAGTGGTCGCTTCCGGTTCACACGCTTTGGTGTAAGTCGTATGCACGTGGAGCAGTTATGCAGTGGTTTCTTGGAAACGGACGTGTTCACCAGTGCTAACAGGACTACTGATTAGTTAAACTAGCTTTGCTTTCGTCATGCTATAAGGATTTGTGTTACATCCGGAGCCTTCGGCGTTTCGGTGGCCTGCAGGATGTAGTATGTAGGATATATCTAGTCACGTCATCGAACAATGGCGAGAACACCGGACTTTCCTCGACAACAAAAGGGGAACGCGATCGGAAAAAGGGATGCTCGTCTCTGGCAGGCTACGGCACCGCTGGCGGTCAGACTATGCGCCGATGGGGTTGTGACCGGTCTGTCCCAGCTCCACTCCGCTGCTGACTTCGGTCACATTTGCCGTAGGCGTGGTTGGCGGTCGTTTCAGATTGTCGTTACCTGATTGACTCGATTTGGTTTTCGTGATGGATCAATGTTGTTGATCACCGATATCCTGGAACGCCGCTGATGATGTTTGTCGGTTTGGTTTCCTGCTGATGTGCCCGTAAATTGCTAACCATCACACACGACTTTTTCTCACAGGAAATTATCCAGAAAAATGGGCTATTTGTGTTCGAGTCTTTTGCGTATTTCTGGCAATCTTGGAGCACGACCAATAATTGCTTGCAAAACACTGCTAATAGCTACTCGTGTAGGAGCAAGACATATTTGAACGATTAATGCTAGGCTAGAAGCCCCTAAACTCCTCTCCATTCACGCGGTAGTGCTCAGGAGTAGTACTTTGTGTACTGGCTATTTGTTTTTTTACGACACGTCGACCGTTGAGTCACATTGCGTCGCCAATCTCTCACGCCGATTGGTCGCGGGCGAAGAGTAGCGACAGATGAGATTCGAACCCACAATCTTTCGATTGTGAGACGAGCATCTAACCCCTAGACCACTCGTCCCAGTACTTTGTGTACGTTTGCTGTTGCCAATGCAGCACCGATAATGTATACATTGAGCATTAGGTCTATATGGTCATGCACAAATAAAATGAACTAAAAATCGGCATGGCAACACCAATAATGTCGGGAAGTTTCCAACTATGGTATCCCCAAAAATTGTTTGATTATAAGCACATATATTTCAAAACAAACAGGTGGCATGTTACTGCAGCAACTCCATTTTTTTTGTGTAAATACGCATGTCGTGTTTCACTTATTGTAATACAGGGAGTTGGTACTCGATATGGTGTCCATGAGGTCAGTTCTTACATTTGGGTCACTTCTCCACGGCCAACATGGTAGCAATGTTAAGAACGTTGACAATGCCAATTATGTCTTGAACTTCACAATGCTACTAGTTGCTTTCCTATTTCTTCTTTGTTTTTATATGTGCTATTTCAAGATGAAGCATAGGCACTTCCAACTGAAATAGCATAGTATGCAACCGAGTATTGCTTCTTCAGTGATTCGAACTAATCGTAACTTTCTATCAACTTCCTATTATTTGCATCCTGTCGCTCAATTTTACTCATCTATCCTACAACTGATATGCATGCAAAATAACTGCGTGTGGTGCACGCACGGTGTAGGGTATAAATCCTCCGGCTCTAGGGTATAAATTCTCCGGCTGCAGGGTATACCCTACATCAGGAGGATTCCTGCTGTAGGGTATAGTTCCTTCGGCTTTAGGGCATACATCCTCCGGCTATAGGGTATAAATCCTCTGGCTATTGAGTATAAATCCACCGGCTATAGGGAATAATTCATCCCGCTGTAGGGTATAAATCCCCGGCTGTACGGCATCCTCCGGCTACAGGGTATAAATAAATCCTCCGATTGCGTCTGCTGTTATCGCAGCATTAAAGCTCCTGAAGGACCCTAGGTTTCTACCCGAGAATCAGAACAAGTAAAGTTTCAAATATTAATTACATTGCTCAGGTTTGCCAGTCTTCAACAAAACAGCTTATCTTGGCTTTCCCGGATCACAACACATACATGCGAAATAATTGCTGCTGCGTGGATGCCGAGTATATCGCACGATGCGCAATACACGTAATTGCATGTCACCGACACACGTGCAGCGGCGCTTGGCGCAGCTCGCCCTACTGTCGCAGGAAGTGCTGCCATGAGACCTTCTCTTTCAACACAAATGTCTAACACTTCACAGAAAACAAGGACATAGAACCTGGTTAAAACAATAGTATAATATTAAATAGTATAAATATTATATCTAATCCCAAGTGAAAAATCCAGGCTTAATTTGCATAGCAAAAGAAAGAAAAAATCAAACCATGACTCATGAGTCAGATTCAGTTTGCGCGGGCTACTTATCAACTGTAATTTCTTTGGCGAAGAGTTCTTGCAATGTGTATGAGTACACAAGCTAGCTTTAAAGTTGTAAATGACCTCAAATCACGTTACAAGCGACTAATTGTTATTTCTTCACCTGCATTAAATATGTCGACCACGGGCAATTTTCAGCATTACTGAAACAATGCAAACAATGCCATAGAGGGACATCCGGGCCAGCGGTTCTCGGATCTGTCGATAATGTGGCACAATGTCGTCTCTCGGATCTGATGAGAATGCGACACAATGTCATCTCCCGGATCTGTTGATAATGTGACACAATGTCATCTCACGGATCTGTCGAAAAGGGGACACAATGTCATCTCTCGGATCTGTCGAAAAGGGGACACAATGTCGTCTCTCGGATCTGTCGAGAATGTGGCACAATGTCGTCTCTCGGATCTGATGAGAATGCGACACAATGTCATCTCCCGGATCTGTTGATAATGTGACACAATGTCATCTCTCGGATCTGATGAGAATGAGACACAATGTCATCTCTCGGATCTGATGAGAATCAGACACAATGTCATCTCTCGGATCTGTCGAGAATGTGACACAATGTCGTCTCTCGGATCTGTCGAGAATGTGATATAATATCGTCTCTCGGATCTGTCGAGCATGTGGCACACTACGTCGTCTCACGAATCCGTCGAGAATGTAGCACAATGTCACCTCTCGGATCTGTCGAGAATGTGACATGATGTCATCTCTCAGATCTGTGGAGAATGTGGCACAATGTCGTCTCTCGGAAGTTCCTTGAACATCTTCATTGTGCTTCGCTCTTTGATCGTTCTGGTTTGGTTCAAACAAGGGGGTCATATGCAACTCTGAAGATTGTGAACTTCTATTCGCATATACACAACAGTAGCCTCCATCAGCCTGTGCCGTGATTCGCAATGAACTGAAGACCTTCATGATGCATGTGCCCAATAAATGTGTGGCAGCGTTTTTTTTATGCGGAGGGGTGCTGGTGCAGGTAAACAATGCCCATGCTCACTTACAAGCAGCCCGTTCTTCAGTGGCATGGGCACCCCAGTGGTAATATACAACATTCGTGGTGCATTAAATCTCATTTGTGTCTGTGTAAACAGCCAGTTCCACATCTCAGTTTCCAACATCGATTTATCTCCAGCGCTTTGTGGGCGAAGCCATCGCAATTAACCGATTACACAGCTAACCCCTGTGTTCCTCGGAGCCGAGCTCAAAGCCACTCTCGATGCCTGAGAGCCATCCGCGACCTGCGTCGACCGATTTAGTGACGGTGCAAAGTGGGCGCGGCGGAAGACCGGCCACCTCTCCCTGTTATCTCGCCGGTTCTGACAGCGGCGTGACGCGCGCCACGAGGCCGGGTGTCTGTCGGCGCGATAACCTTCAGTGGCCGGGCGGAAATAGACCCAACGCCACGGTCGGCGGCAGTTCCCGCCCCCACCTCCATTGGCCGGACAGCCTTATCGGCTGTAATGTGCCGGGACACCTCCGCGCCGCTATATTTGGTGGCGGCTCTGTCTGAGGCGCGCTTGTCGGACACCTGAATGGATGGCCGGCTATCGGCACCCGTTCGTCGCGCTGGCGGCTGGCCTGCCGCCGGCGGCGGCGTCCCCTCGCGCCGCACTGTGCACCCCTGCCACTGGGGGAGCGGCCAGTCACCAGTCACCACCCGTCCGCTCCCTCTGCTAGTCTCATTCCGCCGGGCCCCATTGTTCAGAGGGGTCGCTGAAAGCGAGGGTGAGCTGATTAAAACGGCGAGTTTGCATTGCCGTCGGGGTGACCCGACCGGGCCCGTTCAGCACTCACGTGGACTCGCTGCTCCAGTCGGGTCGCGAAGCGGAATATTAATCGGCTTCCCGTTGGAACGCTTGTGGCCAGCAGCGGGGGGCGGAGGGAGGGGGTGTGTGGGGGGGGGGGAGAGGGCGTCCCCGCCGCGCCAACTCGTTCCAACAATCTGCGCGGCCGAAGTGTTCACGTCACAGTGAGCTGTCGTCCAGTCATGTGACAAATAAATGTCGGTTGCCCGGTGCCGAGCCACTGCAGAACACAGCTAGGGCCAGCAGCTCGCTGGGAGCTCGCCGGCCCCGCCGCTCAGGCCCTCCATCAGCAAAAATCAGATGGACTGCATTTGTTCGCCTTCCAAAATGATTATAAATAGTCAGCATTGTCGTCGTCAGCGCTACGGTGGTCGGGGTCGGGGTGGTGGTGGTGGGGGGGGAGACATTTCGGTGAGATGGATATGTCAGTGTCCAGCCGGGGTTTCCTTTGGCCGAAGTGCCTGCTTCATGAGCCGCTACATATCAGCTCTTGGCTTACATCTGTCAAATGGTTCATGAGAAAGAAGCCAACGGTCTTTGAGCCGGGCGATCGTGCTGGTGGACAATAGTCACATAAATTTAAGGAGCATAACTTGACTGCTGGGACTTATATATTCACTGCTAGATATATATATATATCACGCCAATTTGATGAGTACAGCTCGACAAAGGTCACAACAACTTAGTTAGCATCATAACTCGACGATTGGACAAGACGTTCCATCGAACAGAATGACGTCTCCTCCCCTGGCATGTCAGCAGTCATGGAGGTCAATTGGCTCATCTTGCCACTGCTGTCGACCATTTGCGATCTTCTTTAGATAATCTGCTGGCTTGACACATAAAGCTCATCGGATGATGTAACCGTCGCCAGAGCAAGACATTTTGCCATCTTCCGCAGTACATGGGCAGACTGTTATGACACCCATATCTACTTCGCGGAGAGTGGTATCGCAACATGTTCTGTCCATGAAGCAAAAGCCCACTTGTTGCAGGTGGCGAGATCCCGCGATTGGGAACCGATCTTTATATTTTAAGTTATTGGTTTACCTCCTAGATGACCTTAAAAACACTTTCTTTTGCGGGAAGCCGATAATTTTTACGCTTAATAAATCGCTGCACGGGCCAGATAAAGATAACGGGCACACTCTTACGACATTCCACATACTGTGTTTGATCATCTTGGAACGATGTGCGACTTGCTACATTTCAATCCACAGATCAAGCAGCGGGTGAGATAAAAGTGTCGACCTCATCTTGCGAGCTTCCAAAAAACATAGCAAAGCACTGCATGCAAATAGCAAATGATACAAAATAGACTCTATCCTCAACTTCACCATGGAAATTACCCAGGGAGTGAGTGACTAGGTCGAAAAAGGTTATTAAAGGCCAAGTTCGATCAATGACCTCGAGTTGCTGTTGCGAGGTCAGTAACCTTTGTAAGCAGGCTACCTGAGTCGTCCATCGCCCTGCCACGTCCAACATGAGCATTTCGGGCTGATAACTGATGTTAATCGGATTCGCGATTACGGTGAAAAACAGCCTGGCACGTTCCGTCTATTGGCGTCATAGACCAGTCGGATCCGACACGAAACTGCAGCCTTCCACACCGCCAGATCCCGTCTATTGGCGTCACAGACCAGTCGGATCTGACACGAAACTGCAGCCTTCCACACCACCAGATCGACAAAGGCTGTCGAGCCAGGTTCGCCGAGCGACGGTGCGCTACCAAGCACCGTTGTTTTATGATAGCAATTTTTTTTTTGTGTAAGGCGGGTGCATCAATGCACTGTACGGGTAAGCGCGGCGGTTATAGGCACATGGATAGAAGTGGGCGGCGGTTATAGGCACATGGATAGAAGTGGGCGGCGGTTATAGGCACATGGATAGAAGTCGGAGGCGGTTACAGGCACATTGGTAGAAGTGGGCGGCGGTTGTAGGCACATGGATAGAAGTCGGCGGCGGTTATAGGCACATGGATAGAAGTCGGCGGAGGTTATAGGCACATGGACAGAAGTGGGCGGCGGTTATAGGCACATGGATAGAAGTGGGCGGCGGTTATAGGCACATGGATAGAAGTCGGCGGAGGTTATAGGCACATGGATAGAAGTCGGCGGCGGTTATAGGCACATTGATAGAAGTGGGCGGCGGTTATAGGCACATGGATAGAAGTCGGCGGAGGTTATAGGCACATGGATAGAAGTCGGCGGAGGTTATAGGCACATGGATATAAGTCGGCGGCGGTTATAGGCACATGGATAGAAGTCGGCGGCGGTTATAGGCACATGGGTTGAAGTTGGCGGAGGACATCACGTGACGCAGTCCATGGTATTTTGGTGATTGGTGCTCATTTTGGTGATTGGTGCTCATTTTGGTGATTGGTGCTCATTTTCGTGCCAAAAGGTTCATCCTTGTGCACAGTTCCCGGTGAAGACATGCCATAGCGATATATTTCAATTAATTCGGACGTATCGAACAGCGGGAATTCGCATGCAACTTAAAATTGTGTATTCATAAAATACTTAAAGGCAAAACAACTTCGCTAATTTATCTAGTCGTCGAGCTCACCTTAATCTTTGTTCACGCTTAAGATAAAACATGTTGTAAGCTACTGCTTACGATTCCAGCATGCTCTATGCAGCAAATTGAAGCACTTCAGTAGTGTTGTACATCAGTAGTGCAGTATATCAGTAGGGTAGTACATCAGTAGCTTAGTACATCAGTAGTGTAGTACATCAGTAGTGTAACACATTAGTAATGTAACACATCAGTGGTGTAGTACATCAGTGGTGTATCACATCAGTAGTGCACCACACGAGTAGTGTAGCACATCAGCAGTGTAGCACATGAGTAGTGTATCAATCAGTAGTGTAGCACACCAGCAGTGTAGCACATCAGTGGTGCATCACATTAGTAGTGTAGCATATGAGTAGCGCAGCATGTGTTCTAAGCATGCCAATAGGACAGCACTGAACTAGGTTCCCCGATGCGGCGCGGCGCGCGGTACCCGGCGCCTCCGTGACTCAGATGTCTTGTCTGGAGTTCCACTTAGCCCACTGATCAGCAGCGAGTCAGATACCACTCCGCACACCCACGAGAACCAATTCATGGATTATGAAACTCTGCGGCCAGCATCTTCTTATACGGCTGATACCGCTGAGCGGCCAATGACTCTTAAATACGTGTTGTGTGGTCACGCCATTGGTGCATGGTGTAGGGCAGCGTCTCGTCGGCAATGTATGGACACTGACATTTCCGTATTTGCATCGCCATCGTGTCGCGTGTGCCCAGCCCAGAAGGTTGGTGGGCGATATCTGCCGGTGGATCTGCCGGTGTGCTGTTCGGCAATATGCCGCTTGAATGTTCCACAGGTGAAAAAAGCCGATATTCGGCTATCAGTGACTCAGTGAGCTGCCAGGCAGAGGCGGCGCTGGTCGATCGCACGGTCGGCAATTCATGCGTGGGTGAGTCCGGAATGGTGTGAGCAGTGCTCGTGACTGTGACATGGGAGCGGCTACACCCGCTCTCTTCACTCGGACACAGAAGTATAAATAATCACGCGTGGCGCGCCAGGGCTACCGCGCGGCTGTCTGATGAGTTGGAGCGCGTCTGTTGGGTGCGGTATTGATGAGTTGGCGCGTGTATGTTGGGTGCGATATTGATGAGTTGGCGCGTGTCTGCTGGACACGGTATTGATGACCTGGCGCGTGTCTGTTGGGTGCGATATTGATGAGTTGGCGCCTGTCTGTTGGACGCGGTATTGATGAGTTGGCGCGTGTCTGTTGGACGCGGTATTGATGAGTTGGCGCGTGTCTGTTGGGTGCGATATTGATGAGTTGGCGCGTGTCTGTTGGACGCGGTATTGATGAGTTGGCGCGTGTCTGTTGGACGCGGTATTGATGAGTTGGCGCGTGTCTGTTGGGTGCGATATTGATGAGTTGGTGCGTGTCTGTTGGACGCGGTATTGATGAGTTGGCGCGTGTCTGTTGGACGCGGTATTGATGAGTTGGCGCGTGTCTGTTGGGTGCGATGTTGATGAGTTGGCGCGAGTCTGTTGGGTGCGATATTGATGAGTTGGCGCGTGTCTGTTGGGTGCGCTATTGATGAGTTGGCGTGCGTCTGTTGGGTGCGGTATTGATGAGTTGGCGCGCGTCTGTTGGACGCGGTATTGATGAGTTGGCGCGTGTCTGCTGGGTGCGGTATTGATGAGTTGGCGCGCGTTGTGGGTGCGGTAATGATAGTTGGCGCTGTCTGTTGGGTGCGGTATTGATGAGTTGGCGCGTGTCTGTTGGACGCGGTATTGATGAGCTGGCGCGTGTCTGTTGGGTGCGGTTTGATGAGTTGGCGCGTGTTTTTGGGGGGGGGGTTTGAGAGGGGGGGGGTTTTGGACGCGGTATTGATGACCTGGCGCGTGTCTGTTGGGTGCGGTATTGATGAGTTGGCGCGTGTCTGTTGGGTGCGGTATTGATGAGTTGGCGCGTGTCTGTTGGGTGCGGTATTGATGAGTTGGCGCGTGTCTGTTGGGTGCGGTATTGATGAGTTGGCGCGTGTCTGTTGGGTGCGTATTGATAGTTGGTTTGATAGTTGGCGCGGTCTGTTGGGTGCGGTATTGATGAGTTGGCGCGTGTCTGTTGGGTGCGGTATTGATGAGTTGGCGCGCGTCTGTTGGGTGCGGTATTGATGAGTTGGCGCGTGTCTGTTGGGTGCGGTATTGATGAGTTGGCGCGCGTCTGTTGGGTGCGGTATTGATGAGTTGGCGCGCGTCTGTTGGGTGCGGTATTGATGAGTTGGCGCGTGTCTGCTGGGTGCGGTATTGATGAGTTGGCGCGTGTCTGCTGGGTGCGGTATTGATGAGTTGGCGCGTGTCTGTTGGGTGCGGTATTGATGAGTTGGCGCGCGTCTGTTGGGTGCGGTATTGATGAGTTGGCGCGTGTCTGTTGGGTGCGGTATTGATGAGTTGGCGCGCGTCTGTTGGGTGCAGTATGCATGACACGTACCGGCCAGACACTGGCCACAGTGGAGGCGGGCGCGCCCGTGCCGGGTGCCGTCGGTCAGGCGGTGACCCGTCTGTGGCCGTCGGTCAGGCGATGACCCGTCTGTGACCGTCGGTCAGGCGGTGACCCGTCTGTGGCCGTCGGTCAGGCGGTGACCCGTCTGTGGCCGTCGGTCAGGCGGTGACCCGTCTGTGGCCGTCGGTCAGGCGGTGACCCGTCTGTGGCCGTCGGTCAGGCGGTGACCCGTCTGTGGCCGTCGGTCCTGGCGGTGACCCGTCTGTGGCCGTCGGTCAGGCGGTGACCCGCCTGTGGCCGTCGGTCAGGCGGTGACTCGCCTGTGGCCGTCGGTCAGGCGGTGACCCGTCTGTGGCCGTCGGTCAGGCGGTGACTCGCCTGTGGCCGTCGGTCAGGCGGTGACCCGTCTGTGGCCGTCGGTCAGGCGGTGACACGTCTGTGGCAGTCGGTCAGGCGGTGACTGTGGCCGCGGCCACCCCCACGCGCCTTACAGAGTGAATGTCGCGTGGCCGCGCCATCGCTGACGGAAACGGGTGTACACGAACTCTAGTCGTTGGGTCTTGTACACCCGGACACCTCGCAGCGTCCGACCAACACGACGTGCATATTATGGTGTGCAAGGAAGCGAGTATGGCATGGTGACATAACGTGCATGTCGTGGTGACATAATGTGCATGTTGTGGTGTGCATGGCAGCGAGTATGTTGTGGGGACATAATGTGCATGTTATGGTATGCATGGCAGCGAGTATGTCATGGTGTGAAATGCTGCGAGTGTGTCATGGTGACATAACGTGCATGTCGTAGTGACATGACGTGCGTGTCGTGGTGGCACGACGTGCGTGTCGTGGTGACATAACGTGCATGTCGTGGTGACATGACGTGTGTGTCGTGGTGACATAACGTGCATGTCGTGGTGACATGACGTGTGTGTCGTGGTGACATGACGTGTGTGTCGTGGTGACATGACGTGCGTGTCGTGGTGACATGACGTGTGTGTCATGGTGACATGACGTGTGTGTCGTGGTGACATGACGTGTGTGTCGTGGTGACATGACGTGCGTGTCGTGGTGACATGACGTGCGTGTCGTGGTGACATAACGTGCATGTCGTGGTGACATGACGTGTGTGTCGTGGTGACATAACGTGCATGTCGTGGTGACATGACGTGCGTGTCATGGTGACATAACGTGCATGTCGTGGTGACATGACGTGCATGTCGTGGTGACATGACGTGTGTGTCGTGGTGACATGACGTGCATGTCGTGGTGACATAACGTGCATGTCGTGGTGACATGACGTGCGTGTCATGGTGACATAACGTGCATGTCGTGGTGACATGACGTGCATGTCGTGGTGACATGACGTGTGTGTCGTGGTGACATGACGTGCATGTCGTGGTGACATAACGTGCATGTCGTGGTGACATGACGTGCGTGTCATGGTGACATAACGTGCATGTCGTGGTGACATGACGTGTGTGTCGTGGTGACATGACGTGCGTGTCGTGGTGACATGACGTGTGTTCGTGGTGACATGACGTGCATGTCGTGGTGACATAACGTGCATGTCGTGGTGACATGACGTGCGTGTCATGGTGACATAACGTGCATGTCGTGGTGACATGACGTGTGTGTCGTGGTGACATGACGTGCGTGTCATGGTGACATGACGTGTGTGTCGTGGTGACATGACGTGCATGTCGTGGTGACATAACGTGCATGTCGTGGTGACATGACGTGCGTGTCATGGTGACATAACGTGCATGTCGTGGTGACATGACGTGTGTGTCGTGGTGACATGACGTGCGTGTCGTGGTGACATGACGTGTGTGTCGTGGTGACATGACGTGTGTGTCGTGGTGACATGACGTGTGTGTCGTGGTGACATGACGTGTGTGTCGTGGTGACATGACGTGCATGTCGTGGTGACATAACGTGCATGTCGTGGTGACATGACGTGCGTGTCATGGTGACATAACGTGCATGTCGTGGTGACATGACGTGTGTGTCGTGGTGACATGACGTGTGTGTCGTGGTGACATGACGTGCGTGTCATGGTGACATGACGTGCATGTCGTGGTGACATAACGTGCATGTCGTGGTGACATGACGTGTGTTGGTGACATGACGTGTGTGTCATGGTGACATGACGTGCATGTCGTGGTGACATAACGTGCATGTCGTGGTGACATGACGTGTGTGTCGTGGTGACATGACGTGCATGTCGTGGTGACATGACGTGTGTGTCGTGGTGACATGACGTGTGTGTCATGGTGACATGACGTGTGTGTCATGGTGACATGACGTGCATGTCGTGGTGACATAACGTGCATGTCGTGGTGACATGACGTGTGTGTCGTGGTGACATGACGTGCGTGTCATGGTGACATGACGTGCATGTCGTGGTGACATGACGTGTGTGTCGTGGTGACATGACGTGCATGTCGTGATGACATGACGTGCATGTCGTGGTGACATGACGTGTGTGTCGTGGTGACATGACGTGCGTGTCGTGGTGACATCACGTGGATGTCGTGGTGACATGACATGCATGTGGTGGTGACATGACGTGAACATCATGGTGTACAAGGCTGCTAGTAATGCTCGACTGTGCGTGACTCCGCTGCACTGCTGCATGCAGACGGCCAGATTTGTGTGAGCCGGGAACTCGTTCATCCTGCTAGATGCGGGGCCCAGGTCGGCAGCCGGCAGGCCCTCTCCACCCTCGTCCACAACGACGGTGACAAGAGTGACAATGGTTTTGAAGCACGACGTTGTTGAAATACATGTAGCAATCTTTGCCGTTGAGTAGCACAGCTGGCCCGCATCAACATTTTGCATGGTAACCATGGTAACATGGTGCGCACGCATGCATTGTGTTGTCAACAACTTGAATCACTAGAGCTGCTCATTGTAAGGGCAGAAGTCCACAGTGGGTGATGCCAGATGGCGAACGTCACGTGGCTCATGTAAAATAAAACCGGAAATCCGGTCTGCGCTGTCATGGCGCCTATTAGCACTGGTGATTATTTCATTAATCGTTGCGGAGCGTGGCCTGTGGTTGGATCAGTAGGAATGCGTGTTGCCTAAGAAGTCTGCAAATGGTAAACCTAACCTCTGCTACACCACGATATGGTGAGATTACTCGTAGAATTTTGCAAAATGCCAAGCCATCCCGGAGACCACGTACGCCCGCACAAATCACGGCGGCGGAGGGGGGGTCATGGTCAGGGCAGACTTTCGCTTTGATGTTGTGATTGCCAACGCTCACCAAGTTCACCATGTATGATTATGTATTGTAGACGTGAATGCATAACACCGGGCCAATGCCTCTCCACGCACTTATCCTAACTCTTGAACATGCTGCAGGACACTGGACCCCTCACTATGGCACCGGATCAATGCTCATCCACAGCACTTATCCTAACTCTAGAACATACTGCAGGGCACCAGACCAGTCAGTACTGAGCCAGTCACCAAACCACTGCACCAGTCAGTACTGAAAATGTTCTGATTACTTTCAGCGATGTGTGCATATTAATACCTTGTTGTGTGCTGTTATGTTGGCTTTCCGGATAGGTCAAGCCTGATGCTTTGCCACAACTAATCTCAAGAGGTTAGATACGTAAGCCTGAACTGCATAGATGACTTGTAGGGGTAGATAATATCTGAAATTACAAGATAGCAATTTGATGGCAATTTTTGCTGCGTCGCAAAGAGTAGGGTATTCACCGGAACAGTGCC
Organism: Ashinkailepas kermadecensis; assembly: GCA_034440615.1. Classification (NCBI taxonomy): domain Eukaryota; kingdom Metazoa; phylum Arthropoda; class Thecostraca; family Neolepadidae; genus Ashinkailepas; species Ashinkailepas kermadecensis. Next base: position 99,100 of record JAOTOM010004972.1, read on the forward strand.
CAATTAGTTACTGTTATCTAAGATGGGGTCGGTGAGTGCCATGATCATCTGCTAAACCCTCGAAGGTTATGCCTTTCAGTTGGGAGGTATACAGATCCATTTTCCTATAGTCGTTGGTGGTTTTGCATAGGCAGAAGGGGCAGAGCGGTGGGTTCTTTTGCGATACATTTAGCTGCATTGACCTTATAGCGTGGCCACTCTCCCACGCGGAAGGCTCGCTGGAGAGCCGAATTCCCAAGCGAGCAGTATCAGCGATATTTAGGCTAGGCAATGCTAGGCATGCCAGGCAACCACGGATGCTATGCACGGATGCTAGGCAACCACACCGCCCACCAGGGAGCGATTGCTGGCGTTCTGCCATGTCGACTTTGTAGGAGAAGCTACACGCGAAGAGGTTGGTTATTGGTTTTTACGACACATCGACCGTTGAGCCATGTAGCTTCGCCAATCTCTCACGCCGATTGACCGCGGGCGAAGAGTAGCGACAGGTCATGCGAAGAGGATCTTGAATTATTTGTATTATTTAAAAAGCATAAAGTCAGGCATTCTGACATGCCGTCAGATATTGCACATCCGTCGGTGGCTCAAATCCACAGATCAGTTCAGTGTTCTGATACCGGATACATAAGTGGCCAAGCAGTCTAAGCCAAAGCGCGTAGTGATAAGTTGTCGGGATGGTTGGTTGAAAGGCACTGATTCCGACGCACTCATAAATGCAAGTGATGGTCTTGTAGTAGAATCGCCTTGTAATAGATTCGCGCAATCATTAACAATTTGTCTTCGGAAATGCGAGTGTTCGGGGTTACATAATCCAATATGCGTGCATAAACTTACATAACAATGACGTAATTATTTAGCCGGCCTTCAGCACTTCGACATGATGACTCTCACAATTCCGCATCATGTCAACGGCAAGTCGCAAGATGATTCAGACTTGGCTTTAACAAGAACAGCCTGTCAACGTCTGATAAATATTTTAGACCACGATGCATGGCCATCACAAAGACGCCAACAGAAGAGAACCTTTCTCCGTATTTGGGTCAGAAGTTTGACGCCCCTCGACTTCAACGCGATTTAAGACGAGACAAACGGTCTCGGCTTGTTTGCTAGGTTCACCAAGGGAGTTATCTCAAAACTCCTTCTTCAAATCGCAAGCCGCGGGTGTATCAAGGCGAACAAACTGTGAGCGCTCCTTCGCTTGCGGCGATATCCCGCCTCATTACGGTGTTGGACTCTGGTCGTAACCGGCTCGGCCGCCGGGAGAGCATGGGGGTCGGTCCAGGGGCCTGGGGCGGGGCGGGGCGGGCAGGGGGGGGGGACGCCGCGGGCTGTCGACGGGCGGATTCGGTGGGCGCGGCCTTGACCAGAGCGCCACGGCTTTGATGGATATCGTCTGGTCGAGAGCGGGCGGCGGTCGGCCGTCGGTCCGACCGGCGGCGGCCCTTCCGCGTGGCAGCGGCGGCGCCGGCGGAGGCGGCGGAGGCGTGGCGGCGGCGGAGGAGGCGTGGTGGTGGGAGATGCGCGGGCGGGCGCCGCCGCCGCCGCCTCCAGGCAGCCGACCGGCCTCGGGCGCCGCGTACGATGGCGCGATTTGGCGTGGTGCCAGCCTGCGGCGGTCCGTCTGGCCGGGCTGCCCCGGACGGCGCAAAAACCGCGGGACGTTTGCCGGCGTCGGCTCGACTCGCTGACGCCACCGTCACTAATTCATGCGATCGCGGCAAACAAGCGAGCTTCCCGCCACATTTGTATGCAAATACTTCCCGCGGACAAAAGACAGACAGACTAAGTAGGCGATGAGGGGGTGCGCGGAATACTTGCACCCACTGGTGTCGAAAGGATGCGAAAGTGGAGACTGCCGTACTTCTGGTCACAGCTCACCTCACGCACAGCGCTCTCTCGGGGTTCATGTCGAGCGGTTGCTGCGCTGTCTGTGCTGTGCTGTGTCCCTCATGCTGTGGTGGAATGTTGCGTTGTCTGCACTGTGCTGTGCTGTCCGGGTTGTGGTGCAATGATGTCTGTGCGTGCTTGGCTTATGGAACATTGACTGTTGGTGTGTGTCTGGGTTTGGTTGTGCATTGTGTCTCGGCCGGGCGGATTTTGATGACTGACTACATACCTATTCACGGTAGATGTTGACTTGGCTGCGGCCTACTGAGAACTTTGTGATGGATGGAAAGCCGAATTCCCAAGCGAGCAGTGTCAGCGATATTTAGGTCCGGGACCTTGCGGTTGCTAGGCAACCATACCGCCCACCAGGGAGAGATTACCGGCGTTCTGCCATGTCGACCTTTGCAGGGGTGTTACACGCGAAGAGGTCGTTTAATTATTTGTATTATTTAAATTATATTGCGTACCGTCAGTGGTAGACCTGCTGTTGTCCATGGCGGGCGTTTCCCTGCCTGTGTCCGGAATGGTACTCCATTTATGATGGATGATATGACATTTAACATTGATGGTAAGTTGTCCGTGGTGCATGGCACGTTGCTGATATTCAACCGTCTGAAGAGGATGCGTCAGTGACTGTGACAGACATTGCACTGTTCGTGGTAGATATTTCAGTGTCTGTAGCGGTTTTTGAGCCATCTTTGGCGGGTGTTGCAGTATCTCTGGCGAATGTTGCAGTGTCTGGGGGGAGGGGTAGACGTTGAGCCGTCTGTGGCGGGTGTTGCAGTTTCTCTGCCAGATGTTGCAGCATCCGTGAGGATGTTGAGCTATCTGTGGCGGATGTTGCGGTGTATGTGGGAGATGCTGCAGTGTCTGTGAGAGATGTTGAGCCGTCTGTGGCGGGTGTTGCAGTTTCTCTGGCGGATGTTGCAGCATCCGTGAGGATGTTGAGCTATCTGTGGTGGATGTTGCGGTGTATGTGGGAGATGCTGCAGTGTCTGTGGGAGATGTTGAGCCGTCTGTGGCGGGTGTTGCAGTTTCTCTGGCGGATGTTGCATTATCCGTGAGGATGTTGAGCTGTCTGTGGTGGATGTTGCGGTGTGCGTGAGAGATGTTGTAGTGTCTGTGGGAGATGTTGAGCCGTCTGTGGCGGGTGTTGGTTGCAGTTTCTCTGACGGATGTTGCAGTGTGTGTGGTATATGTTTCAGTGTCTGTGGGGGGTGTTGAGCCGTTTGTGGTGGATGTTGCAGTATCTGTGGGCATGCTGAGCCATCTGTGGCGGATGTTGCAGTGTGTGTGAGAGATGTTGCAGTATCTGTGGGAATGTTGAGCCCTTTGTGGCTGATGTTGCAGTGTCGGCGATTGGTGATGCACCGTTTGTGGTGGATGACATATTTCAGGCACATTTCCTGTATTAGATAGTGTTATGCCTGGTGGCTGATGCACGGCCCAAATTTGACACCGCATAGTGCTTGCGTTGGACGACGCACTGCCCGTGTTGGATACCATCTTGTGTCTTTGCCGGCTGCCGTGTAGTGTGGAGTGGACTGATGTGTGGTGTCTCTGTTGGGTGCTGTGTGGTGTCTGTGTTGGCTGCCGTGTAGTGTGGAGTGGATTGCTGTGCAGTGTCTCTGTGGGGTGCTGTGTAGTGCCTGTGTTGAATGCTGTGTGGTGTCTCTGTTGGGTACTGTGTAGTGTCTGTGCTGGATGCCGTGCAGTGTGGAGTTGACTGATGTGTGGTGTCTGTGTTGAATGCTGTGTGGTGTCTCTGTTGGGTGCTGTGTAGTGTCTGTGCTGGATGCCGTGCAGTGTGGAGTTGACTGATGTGTGGTGTCTGTGTTGAATGTTGTGCAGTGTCTCTGTGGGATGCTGTGCAGTGTGGAGTCGACTGTTGTGTAGTGTCTGTGTTGAATGTTGTGTGGTGGCTTTGTGGGATGCTGTGTAGTGTGGAGTTGACTGATGTGTGGTGTCTGCGTTGAATGTTGTGTGGTGTCTCTGTGGGATGCTGTGTAGTGCCTGTGCTGGCGGCTGTGTAGTGTGGAGTTGACTGCTGTGTTGTGTCTGTGTTGAATGTTGTGTGGTGTCTCTGTGGGATGCTGTGTAGTGCCTGTGCTGGCGGCTGTGCAGTGTGGAGTTGACTGATGTGTGGTGTCTGTGTTGAATGTTGTGTGGTGTCTCTGTGGGATACTGTGTAGTGTGGAGTTGACTGATGTGTTGTGTCTGTGTTGAATGTTGTGTGGTGTCTCTGTGGGATGCTGTGTAGTGCCTGTGCTGGTGGCTGTGCAGTGTGAAGTTGACTGCTGTTAGGCCGGAGCGATATTTTTCGCTGCATTTTGCGGTACTCTCACCTGCACGATCTCCAGGTACTAACAATCAGGCCGCTAGCATAGCGACCAGCAAGAGCGCAATGGACAGGACACCAGTGTGTGGCAGCGAGCAGGACACCAGTGTGTGGCAGCGAGCAGGACACCAGTGTGTGGCAGCGAGCAGGACACCAGTGTGTGGCAGCGGACAGGACACCAGTGTGTGGCAGCGGGCAGGACACGAGTGTGTGGCAGCGGACAGGACACCAGTGTGTGGCAGCGGACAGGACACCAGTGTGTGGCAGCGGACAGGACACCAGTGTGTGGCAGCGGGCAGGACACCAGTGTGTGGCAGCGGACGGGACACCAGTGTGTGGCAGCGGACAGGACACCAGTGTGTCGCAGCGGACAGGACACCAGTGTGTGGCAGCGGACAGGACACCAGTGTGTGGCAGCGGACAGGATACCAGTGTGTGGCAGCGGACAGGACACCAGTGTGTGGCAGCGGACAGGACACCAGTGTGTGGCAGCGGACAGGACACCAGTGTGTGGCAGCGGACAGGACACCAGTGTGTGGCAGCGGACAGGACACCAGTGTGTCGCAGCGCGTGTGGCAGCAGATGCGGCACCAGTGTGTGGCAGCCCGTCTGCCGTTTTCGCTAGTGCTCCTCGCCATGTGTGCACAAGACCGTTCTGAGTACGGGCGCAACCCGTGGCGAGCGCTGTGATTAACCCACCGGCGGTGCGCGACGGCCCGCCTCGCAGTCAGCACGATCACGTGTGCCTGCCGAGCGCACGTGTCCGTCTGGAGCGTCTGGAGCGGCTCCGTCCGCGTCCACAGCCGCTGGCGGCCAGCGCGGCTCTCCGCGCCACCCGCCGCCGCCACACATGTAGGTCAAACATCATCTAAATCCGCACCCTACACCTTCTCTCCGGCGGCCGACTCGCGTTATGCACCAATAATTACGAGCTCGCACCGTTCCAGCGAAGTTCGTCGCTGCCGTCTGGAAGCCAGCTGCATCCACTGTCCGTCTGCGTTGCACTCTCCTGCACCGCACTGCACCGTATTGTTCTGCACTGTGCTATGCAGTCTGCACTGAGCTGTACTGTACTGCACTGTGCTATGTGGTACTGCACTGTGCTGTATTGTACCGCATTGCGCCGTAGTTTGCTGCACTGTGCTGTACTGTATCACACTGTGCCATACTGCACTGCATTGTACTGTACTGTATTGCACTGCGCTGTACTGTACCACACTACGCCGTACTGTACTGTACCGCACTGCACTGTACTGTACTATGTTGCGCCGTACTGTACTGCACTGTGCTGTACTGTACCGCACTGCGCCGTACTGTACTATACTGTGCCGTACTGTACTACACTGCGCTGTACTGTACCACACTGCGCTGCAACGTAGTGCACTGCACCGTACTGACTGCACTGTGCTGTACTGTACCGCACTGTACTATAACGTACTATACTGTGCCTTACTGTGCTGCACTGCGCTGTACTGTACCGCACTGCGCTGTAACGCACTGCACTGCACCGTACTGTACTGCACTGTGCTGTACTGTACCACACTGCACTGTAACATACTATACTGTGCCTTACTGTGCTGCACTGTGCTGTACTGTACCACACTGCACTGCACCGTACTGTACTGCACTGTGCTGTACTGTACCACACTGCACTGTAGCATACTATACTGCGCCTT
>JAOTOM010004972.1:110000-147500 GCA_034440615.1 Ashinkailepas kermadecensis
TCATCTAAACCTACCACCACCATCTAAACCCACCGCTAACAACTGAGCCTACCACCACCATCTAAACATACCACCACCATCTAAACCTACTACCACCATCTAAACCTACCACCACCAACTAAACCTACCAACACCATGTAAGCCTACCACCACAATCTAAACCTACCATCACCATCTAAGCCTACCACCATCATCTAAACTTACCACCAACATCTAAGCCTACCGACGACACCTAAACCTACTGCTAAGATATAAATATAACACCACCATCCAAACCTACCACCACTATCTAAACCTACCACCATCATCTAAACCTACCCCAACCATCTAAACCCACTGCCAACAACTGAGCCTACCACCACCATCTAAACCTACCACCACCATCTAAACCTACCACCAACATCTAAACCTACCATCACCATCTAAACCTACCACCATCATGTAAACCTACGCCAACATCTAAACCTACAGACAACATCTAAACCTACTGCCAAAATTTAAATCTAGCACCACCATCTAAACTTATCACCTCCATCTAAGCATACAACCATCATCTAAACCTACCGCCAGCATATAAACCTACCGACAACACCTAAACCTACCGCCAAGATTTAAATCTAACGCCACCATCTAAGCCCACCACTAGCATCTAAACACACCACCACTATCCAAACCTGCCACCAACATCGATAGTGCCATCAACGCTAAGTTTGGAGCGAAACAGGAGTTAGCATATATGAAACAACCAATTTCATGTTTCCCGCTTTCCAGTCTCAGGCCGGGTGAGGACGTGATTATAGAATATGTAGATTACATGACTATTACGTGTATACTGTGCATTTTGAAGCTTCAGTTTCAAGCCAAATATATTATTGATTGTGCACGATTGTGACCTCTTCGTCTAGCTACTCTCGAGGCCACTTAGATCTTGCATCGGTATCTCGCTAGCGTATTCTCTCATCGCTGGGGAATGGTTGGCAAAAGTACGCCCTACGTCTCCCATTGTTTGTGCCGTCCCATTTTATTTTGATGCTCTTCTAACTGGCATCAGATATGACATGGAGCATAACATGCGGATGACCAAAGGTTCGTTTCATAAACAATAAACGTCACTGACGGAAAATAAACTGTCCGTCATGGCAAATGTGCAGTGTCGTATTTCGGGCGTCATAAACATTCGCCGGGAACGAAAAATCGTGCGTTTTTCTGCATCGCGAAGGCTTTTTCCGGACGAACAATACGACAGAATGGACGATGTCATGACCAGGAACAACTATGCTGGATACACGGAAGCTAAATTATCATTATATTTACGCACTTTTAAGTACCTTCCTTTGGCATGTGTTTAATATTAATTGTTGCAAGAGTACATGTACATTGATGTGATGGTTAGGTTATTTGCAATATCTACGATTGAGCCAGAAGTTGTCGTTATTTTTCGTTCCGTTGAGGGCCATGTCGCCGGGTAGATCGAGTCGTTCAGTCATTTTGATGGCGGTACCTTCAGTTACCTATTGCGTGAGACATAAAGCACTTACACACACACAAGAAGTCACAAGTCACACAAGACACAGAGACACACAAGAGTCAGCACACAAGAAGACAACGCGCTTTAGTTTCATGAGACATCACACAGGTGTAAATATTGCTGTTTTTTCGGTGACCATGGGTTATACATCATCGAACACTAGTACATGCAGGTTGCAGCATTTATGCCATTGGAAGTTTGCGGTTAGTTTGCACTAGTGGCCTTCATGTCGCATCCCAGGTCCATCGTCACTGGTTCATTGCAAGTGGTAAGCAAATGGTGCCATCGCAGGCAGGAGTGCATTTGTATGTGATTGATTTCAACTTCCTTATGGTAGTTTTATAAAACCAAGTGCAATGACAAAAAATGTTTAGTTTTACCTCCAGAATCGCCAAAGCATTGACATTCCATATTTAAAATTGTCCGCTTATAATCCAGTCTTTGTGACAAATTACACAAATATCAAGAAACACTAACTCAACCTAGTTCAATGCAAACTGTCTCACATTTGGATGCCTCCTATTCATATCCTTCGTATTGCAGTTGTCCGTATTCCAATACTTTGCAGGTTTTGTGCTATCCTGCCAGATTAGGTTCGGTTTGGTTTCGCTAGGTTAAGTTAGGTTAGGCTAGGTTAGGTTGGGTTATGTTACGTTACATTATATTGACTTTCATGTATGTTTTAAGCGAGGTTCGTGATGCAAAATCGATAGGCGCAGGTTTTATACCATTCAGCAGCCATATAGATGTAGATTTTATGCGGTCCTGCAAGGTTAGGTAAGGTTAGCATAGTTACGTTAGGTTAGGTTACGTTGCATTGTATTGGGTTGCATATAGACTTTACGTGACGTTACGTATAGGCTTTACATGATCCAACACCTGCCGGTGCAGGTTACAGGCCACTCAGCATCCAGATAGGTGTAGATTTGATGTCATCCTGCCCGATTAGGCTAGGTTAGTATATGTCTAGGTTAGGCTAGGCTAACATAGCATAGGTTTGGTTAGGTTAGGTTACGTTTTGTTCGGCTACATGTAGATTATACGTGAATTTGTGTCAATGTTTTTATGTGATCCAACATCTGTAGGTGCTGTCTTCGTGCCACTAAACGTCTGTAGGTCTAAGGTTTACACTATCCTGCATCTGTAAGTGTATATTTTATACCACCAATAATCTTTGGGGAAAGGTTAGTTCGTTGGATATTTTCTTAAGCATCAGGCGATTCAATATCCATAGGAAAATTTTATATGCCACCCAGTATCCGCAAGTGTCGGTGTTATACCATCAGAAATTATATTACAAAATAATGGCGTTCGGTTAGGTTAGTTTATTGTAGATTACCATATGTTTCACATCATCTAACATCTGGATAGGCTTAATCCATCAAGACAAACCTTTCGCCATGATTGCTTTTGCAAAACTGCCAATCCTGCATGTAAACCTGCCCAATGTCATCTTGTCATTGGTGTTGAGGCAGACAGGTTGTATCTAGATTGCAAAAAAAATCCCAAACTCGTTTTGGTATAGACATGGGTGGCAAATGTCACGTGGCAGGTGTGACCTATGCCACGCAGCCACACCAATGCTGCCGATATTTATATCGGGGCATATGAGCATTGACTGGAATTAATGACATAACACACAATTTTCTCAAATTTTGACTGTGCTCCACTCATCCCAGGTGCATATCCCAGGTAGGTATCCACCAACATTAATAAGCCAGTCCACGACCACTCTCATGTTCTGTTGCCGAAGGAACACTCTTGGATACCGCCGTGACCTTCAGTCCAAGTTCATGATCAACCGAAACTCACAACGGTCCTAGTGGAGTAAACACCCAGTCACGCTATTTGCGCGGCCATATAATACTATTGGACCGAAATTCCTACCCGAATATGATGTTGTTCAGTCCGCAACTTCGCATTTACGACAGAAAAAAATGCACCCGGTGTGTTAATTTTTACTGTCGCATTTGTCAGACTTTTCGACAATTAGTACCTCGCTGTGCTCCACGTTCTCGCCACATCTGGGCTCTATGAGACAAAAAAACCTTGCGGCACGTGGAAAATGTGGAGTTTTTTCGTGACTGGTAAAATCTTTTGAGATTCGGTTTATGAACCATGATGGAATAGAATTGAAGACAAAATTACCGTCAGCACATGCAATTTTTTTTAATGTAATCTACCTGTGGGTACATGAAACTCTCCGAATTTTCACTTGATGTGCTGTGACTCCGTCACTATTAGTAGTAACGTATTATTAGTAGTATTAGACATAAAAGACATAAAAGACATAAAAGATCAGTGCAACTATGAGCCACAAGGGCCATTCTTGGTTGCACTTTGTACACTGAACCAGTTGCCCACCAAATATGTCAATCAACCCTCCCTGGAATACAGAAAAACAAGCCCCCTATTCATATAATGATTGTCAATGCCGTTTTTAAAGATGTTCAGTGTGTTGCTACTGACAATTGTTCCTCGCAGCTGGTTCCAGTGTTCTACTACCCTGTTGGTGAAGAAAGACTGTCTTAACCTTGTCCTGCTGTGATTAACTTTAATTTTGAATTGATGACCTCTAATTGCATCATTTCTGTTAAATTGAAACATTTCGCTGAGATATCCCTGTTCCTGACCATGAACAAATTTAAAAACCTCGATGAGATCTCCTCTCAGCCTTCTATATCTAAGTGAAAAATATTCAATTTCTTCAATCTTTCCTCATATGCCAGGTTGCCTATACCATTAACCATTTTTGTTGCCCTCTTTTGTACTCTATCTAAAAGCCAACAATCTTTCTCATAACTAGGGGACCAAGCTTGGACCCAGTATTCTAAATGTGGCCTGACATATGCACAGTAAAGCTTCCTGATGACCTCCTCAGTTTTGCATGACACATTCCTCTGTATCGCCCCAAGCATTCTTAGTGCCTTCTTCCTGGCTTCTTTGGTCTGTTCTGATGCCCCCAATTTTGTGTTCAAAATGACACCTAAGTCCTTCTCCTGCTGAGTCACAGATAGTACTTGGCCATCCATCAAGTATGGCGCCTTCGTATGCTGCCTACCTACATGCATGACTTTGCACTTATCAAAATTAAACTTCATTTGCCATTTTTCGGACCACTTCACAAGCTCGTCTAAGTCGTCCTGCAGCAAAACCTGCTCATTGTGCCCTGTTATTGCCCTAAAGATCTTCAAATCATCCGCAAATTTCAAAACCTTACTGCTTAGGCCACATTCAATGCTATTCACAAATATAATGAACAACAGTGGCCCCAGTACCGACCCCTGAGGGACTCCACTAAGAACATTTTGCCATGATGACTTTGTACCATTAAGCATCACTCTCTGCTGTCTATCTGAAAGCCACAACTCAATCCATTTGAGGATGCTACCTGCAATGCCATGGACCTGAAGCTGCATCATTAACCGTTTATGGGGTACCTTGTCAAAGGCCTTACTAAAGTCAAGATATGCACATCAACCTGATTTCCCTGATCAAATTGTTCTGTAGCAAAATTTAAAAAGTCCAAGAGATTTGTGAGACACGATCTCCCTTTTCTAAACCCATGTTGAGTATCTTGAATCAATCTGTTTCCTTCCAGAAAACTAACTATTCTATCTTTGATAATTGATTCGAGTACCTTGCAGACTAGGGATGTGAGGCTTACTGGCCTATAATTTTCAACTTTCCCTCTTTCTCCTTTCTTGAAAATAGGAACTACATTTGCCCTTTTCCAATCTGTTGGAATTTCATTTTGTGAAACTGATCTACAAAATATTATACTAAGTGGAATTGCCAGTTCCTTTTCAGCTTCCCGCAATACCCTAGCATAAATTCCATCAGGTCCTGCTGCCTTGTTTGGCTTTATTTTTCTGATATAATTGAAAACAACATCACTATCAATCAAATAAACATTGTGTATCTGATCACCTGTCACTGAACTGTGGTTCACGGTTGGCGAATTTGTCACATCCTCCACTGTAAACACTGATTTAAACTGCTTGCTCAGCTCCTCAACCATCTCACCATCCTCACTCAATATAGTCCCATTTACTTCCAGTGGACCAATTGTGCTTGAAACTTTACTTCTATTAGTACTAGTACTATTAGTACTAGTATTAGTAGCGTAATATTAGCAATAGCAGAACTGCGAGAATCCACAGCACGATGGCCAGTCGCCATGGCGAGTAAACAACTCCAGCGGTTGAAACACGATGGCTGTCTGACTGCTCGGCGCTAAGTGGCTGTCTGCTGTGGTCAGCGGTCTGGCAAAAGTATCGAAGATAACTTTATTTCATTGGCTTTATCTGAGACAATTGCGAGCGAGGGTGAAGTTTGGACGAGCCTACTCCGGCGATTTAACGAAGGAAGTTAATCTGCGCGACCGGACCCGACCCGACCCAATACGCCCTCTTCTGACTCGACCCGACCCGACCCAATCGGCCCTCTCCTGACTCGACCCGACCCGACCCAATCGGCCCTCTCCTGACTCGACCCGACCCGACCCAACCCGCCCTCTTCTGACTCGGCACGGCCCGACCCAATCCGCCCTCTCCTGACTCGACCCGACCCGACACAATACATCCTCTCCTGACTCGACCCGACCCGACCCAATCCGCCATCTCCTGACTCGACCCGACCCGACCCAATACGCCCTCTTCCGACTCGACCCGACCCGACCCAATCGGCCTCTCCTGACTCGACCCGACCCGACCCAACCCGCCCTCTCCTGACTCGACCCGACCCGACCCAATACGCCCTCTTCCGACTCGACCCGACCCGACTCAATCGGCCTCTCTCCTGACTCGACCCGATCCGACACAATCCGCCCTCTTCTGACTCGACCCGACCCGACCCAAGCCGCACTCTCCTGACTCGACCCGACCCGACCCAACCCGCCCTCTCCTGACTCGACCCGACCCGACCCAATACGCCCTCTTCCGACTCGACCCGACCCGACCCAATCGGCCCTCTCCTGACTCGACCCGACCCGACCCAACCCGCCCTCTTCTGACTCGACCCGACCCGACCCAATACGCCCTCTTCCGACTCGACCCGACCCGACCCAATCCGCCCTCTTCCGACTCGACCCGACCCGACCCAACCCGCCCTCTTCTGACTCGGCACGGCCAAGCTCAATCGTCCTACCTTTAAAACCTGGCTTCTGTCACGGAGTTTCAGCTCCTCTTTTACTCAGAGATAAACGCGCCGTATTGTTTTCATCCTTGCCGGATTTCCTCCCAGTATTTTTTGCGAAATACCCGCAATACTTGTTTCGACAAACATGCTGTGCTGTGACTGTACCTGTGCTCACACAACTTGTCGTATCTGTGGCGTGATCACGTGATTTGGCCGGTCATCGGTCACGTGACATTTGGCCGGTCACCGGTCACGTGATCACACCATGCAACTCGACTGGCGTGACTCGGGGTGGGGTCATCGGCCGGCTCAGTGACAGCCTGCTACAGGATGCCACGCTGAACAGCTGTGGCCTCAGCAGAGTCGGGAAGCTGTGTGACAGAAAGGGCCGCGACACAGCGTGATGCCTATGTTATTTCGACAACTTTGCGTGCTGAATTGGAGCTTGGGATGCGAACACCTGGCAGAGGAGGACAGTTTCGGCATGAGTGCACCCTATGCTCGCCGGAGTGGATGTTTTTCAACGTGTTGGAGTTGGATGCATTGTATCCCAAATTGGGCTCATCTGCCGAATGTGGTGCAATTCTACCAAACGCGAATGCACTGTACCCAGCTGTTGCAGTGAGTTGTATTTAGCTCTGAAATGCCTGCGCCGATATGGAACGTAATGAGGTGTCTGTCTCTGCAGACCACCGCCAACCCGGTCGCGGCTGATGTACAGGCTTCTGCTGCAGCAGTGTAATGCATCACCGTACCGCAGCATGGCAACCACACAGCCCGTCACAGCCACACAGTCCGTCACAACCACACAGCCCAACACAACCACACAGCCCGCCACAACCACACAGCCCGCCACAACCACACAGCCCACCACAACCACACAGCCCGCCACAACCACGCAGCCCAACACAGCCACACAGCCCAACACAACCACACAGCCCGCCACAACCACACAGCCCGCCACAACCACACATCCCGTCACAACCACACAGCCCGGCACAACCACACAGCCCACCACAACCACACAGCCAGCCACAACCACGCAGCCCGCCACAACCACACAGCCCGCGACAACCACACAGCCCAACACAGCCACACAGCCCAACACAACCACACAGCCCGCCACAACCATACAGCCCGCGACAACCACACAGCCCAACACAACCACACAGCCCGTCACAACCATACAGCCCGCCACAACCATACAGCCCGCGACAACCACACAGCCCGTCACAGCCACACAGCCCGCCACAACCACGAAGCCCAACACAGCCACACAGCCCAACACAACCATACAGCCCGCGACAACCACACAGCCCAACACAGCCACACAGCCCAACACAACCACACAACCCGCCACAACCACACAGCCCGCCACAACCACGCAGCCCAACACAGCCGCACAGCCCACCACAGCCACACAGCCCAACACAACCACACAGCCCAACACAACCACACAGCCCGTCACAACCATACAGCCCGCGACAATCACACAGCCCAACACAACCACACAGTCCGTCACAACCACGCAGCCCCACACAACCACACATCCCGTCACAACCACACAGCCCACCACAACCACACAGCCCGCCACAACCACACATCCCGTCACAACCACACATCCCGTCACAACCACACAGCTCAACACAACCACACAGCCCGCCACAACCACACAGCCCGTCACAGTCACACAGCCCGCCACAACCACACAGCCCGCCACAGCCACACAGCCCGTCACAGCCACACAGCCCGCCACAACCACGCATCCCAACACAACCACACAGCCCGCCACAACCACACAGCCCGTCACAGCCACACAGCCCGTCACAGCCACACAGCCCGTCACAGCCACACAGCCCGCCACAACCACACAGCCCGTCACAGCCACACAGCCCGCCGCAACCATGCATCCCAACACAACCACACAGCCCGCCACAACCACACAGCCCGTCACAGCCACACAGCTCAACACAACCACACAGCCTGTCACAACCATACAGCCCGCGACAACCACACATCCCGCGACAACCACACAGCCCAACACAGCCACACAGCTCGCCACAACCACACAACCCGCCACAACCACACAACCCGTCACAGCCACACAGCCCGTCACAACCACACAGCCCACCACAACAACACAGCCCACCACAACCACACAGCCCGCCACAACTACTCAATCCGCCACAACCATACAGCCCGTCACAACCACACAGCCCGCCACAACCACACAGCTCGCCACAACCACACAGCCCGCCACAACGACACAGCCCGCCACAACCACACAGCCCGCCACAACCACACAGCCCGCCACAACTACTCAACCCGCCACAACCATGCAGCCCGTCACAACCACACAGCCCGCCACAACCACACAGCCCGCCACAACCACACAGCCCGCCACAACCACACAACCCGTCACAGCCACACAGCCCGTCACAACCACACAGCCCGCCACAACCACACAGCCCACCACAACCACACAGCCCGCCACAACTACTCAACCCGCCACAACCATACAGCCCGTCACAACCACACAGCCCGCCACAACCACACAGCTCGCCACAACCACACAGCCCGCCACAACCACTCAACCCGTCACAGCCACACAGCCCGTCACAACCACACAACCCGTCACAGCCACACAGCCCGCCACAACCACACAGACCGCCACAACCACACAGCCCGTCACAACCACACAGCCCGCCACAGCCACACAACCCACCACAACCACACCCCCCCACAACCCCACCACCCCCCCCCCCCCCCCCCCACAACCACACAGACCGCCACACCACACAGCCCGACCACACAGCCCGCCACAGCCACACAACCCACCACAACCACACAGCCGCAACACAACCACACAGCCCGCCACAACCACCGCCACAACCACACAGCTCGCCACAACCACGCAGCCCAACACAGCCACACAGCCCAACACAGCCATACAGCCCGTCACAACCATACAGCCCGCGACAACCACACAGCCCAACACAACCACACAACCCGCCACAACCACACAGCCCGCCACAACCACACAGCCCGCCGCTCACCGCCGATCGTGCGGTACCAACTGCGCCTTACGCCGACCATTGGCACATGGAGCAATATTTATGTTCTACTTCAGTCACAAACTGATGTACGAGAAGCTACACTGATTCACATTGCCATGAATGTGCTGGTTTTGTTATGGAGGAATATTGTGATCTCTGCCACTGGTTGTGCTTTGATACGAGAACCTGATTGAAGAGTATATATATATATATATATATATATATATATATATATATATATATATATATATCTCTCTCTCTCTCTCTCTCTCTCTCTCTCTAGCAGATTGCAAGCTTTTCAGAGAGCTTTCATCGTTGAAAGGCACACATTTAAAGTATGGTGTATATTGACGTGTAGGTGGCAAGCAGTATAACTGCACTCGAACTGGTTTCAGGTCAGCTCGGCTTGATTCTACCAAACTGGAGCTTTGCTGTCATGTAGTGGATCCGTCGCTGTCTAAGAAACAAGCAACACCGAAGGCGTAAAACGTTTTGCTGGCAACACAATTATATACACGTGCCGCTCTATGGTGACGGGCCGTGGCTGTCAGCCCTTGGACTGTCCTCGGTTCCGTCCGACGGCAGACATCGCCCAGCCGATTGCACCCCATCTCCGGTTCAGTCCGACCGTGTTGGCTGCGCTCCCGTCCGGGCCTCGTTCGGGTCGGTTTCGTCGGGCGGTGAAATGTTGGGTGGGGGGTGGGGGGGGGGGCATGGTGGTTCGGACGTGCACCAGCAGTGGTGTGGGGTCCGATGTCGCCAGCCAGTGGGGGGGGGGCATGGTGGTTCGGACGTGCACCAGCAGTGGTGTGGGGTCCGGTGTCGCCGGCCAGTGGGGGGGTATGGTGTTGTCCGGACGTGCACCAACAGTGGTGTGGTCCGGCGCCGTCAGCGGTGGGGAGGGGGGGGGGGGTCGTGGTGGCGGCCGGCCCAGCAGCAGCAGTGGTGTGGTTCGATGCTGCCGGCTGAGAGGGGAGCAGATCGTGGTGGCTTCCGGACGAGCACCAGCAGTGGTGTGGTCCGGCACGGCCGGCTGTGGAGGGAGCGGCTCGCGGCGGCGTCCGGCCCGGCGGCGGAGGCGCCACAGTCCGGCAGCCGGTGCCCGCTCTCTGGGTCGGCTGCGGCGGCCCACGTCAGGCGGACTATTGATGCAGCTGGTTTGACGTGCAGACCGACCGACGCCAGCGAGGCGGCGGGCCGGCCGAGTGGCGGGCCCTGGTACCCGGGCCGGCGCCGGCTGGCCAGACGTCGGCGGCGGCGGCGGCGGCGGCGGCGGCGGCGGCCGGTCGAGGCCAGCACCGCCCCGGGCCCCAACACCGACCGGGCCGACCCCGAGACGGCGTCCGTTCGCGCCCGGCCGGCCGGCTCGGCGTCGAGGCTGGTCCGGCCCGGGTGGCCGGCCACAGGCCACACTGCCCAGGCCGGCCACAGGCCACACTGCCCAGGCCGGCCACAGGCCATACTGCCCAGGCCGGCCACAGGCCACACTGCCCAGGCCGGCCACAGGCCACACTGCCCAGGCCGGCCACAGGCCACACTGCCCAGGCCTGCCACAGGCCACACTTCCCAGGCCGGCCACAGGCCACACTGCCCAGGCCGGCCACAGGCCACACTGCCCAGGCCGGCCACAGGCCACACTGCCCAGGCCGGCCACAGGCCACACTGCCCAGGCCGGCCACAGGCCACACTGCGCAGGCCGGCCACAGGCCACACTGCCCAGGCCCGCCACAGGCCACACTGCGCAGGCCGGCCACAGGCCACACTGCCCAGGCCGGCCACAGGCCACACTGCCCAGGCCACTCAGCCACTCAGCCGCGGCCGGGCGTCAGTCCAAGCCCAGCCCAGCTCGAGCCAGTGTCGCTCCCTTCCCAGCTCCAATAGTCCCTCCTTTCGCCACGCCCTGCCGCGATCCGAAGAAACCCCAACCGTCCCTGCTCCAACTTTATCCAATTCCAACCTTGTCTCTGCCCTGAGCCGACCCTACCCTATCCCGATCCGATGCAGTCCCATCCTTACCCATGCCTTCACTCGATCATACCCCGCCTCTACCCTATCCAGTCTCATCCTCATTCCTGATCTCACCCAAACCCCCCTATCCCCTGCCGTTCCAGTCTCATCCTCACCCCTGCTCTCACCCAAACCTTCCCATCCTCTGCCGTTCCAGTGCCATCCTCACCCCTGCCTTCACCCAATCCTCCCCATCCCCTGCCGATCCAGTCGAGACCTTGCCCGGACCGGAATAGACACAGTTGGCCAGTCGACGACAGCCGCAATGCCCCGATCCCACCCGTCGCAGTGCATAACTCATCCAGAGATATGTGGTGATTTATATTGGGCTATGATGCAGTGGATATGTGTGGTACGGCATCGAAACGATTTGTCTGCTGAGTCTGTCATGCAGTGAAACGAAGCCTTTCCTGGCTAGCTAAGTAATGCATCATGTCACGAAGCTCTCTTTCTGTTTTATGTACTACGAATTGCGGGCTACCAATTACATTTTACTCTGACGCAGGGTAAATAAGCGAGGAATAATATAGCATGCAACACAAGCTGATGATACCAATCTGAATTATGCATGCATAGCCCCAAGAGTAACTGGTAAGGTGCCATGCAAAAGTTATTAGGGTGCTAAGAAACTGTTTGGCGTGGTGCATGTGGCAGTCTCCTACACCTCATTGCCTTTGTGTGGATAAAACGTCATTGATAAACATGAAGATATTTTATCAGTGATTTCATATCAGAGGCAGTCATGGCCTTCTTTGGCATCCGGCGAACTCAGATCAGATTAGCTTTCATGAAGCGAACCGTGTCCAGCTGGCACTTTTGGGCTGGCTTGAATTGGTAATCCTAGCTTGCACATCGGCCTGGCAAGGAGCGGTTTGCGTCGATCTTCTTTGGGGTTTGGTCGGCGTCGGCCTTTTTCGGAGGGTTGGTCAGAAGTGTAGATTTTGCGAATTGTCATTTTAGATGAATTGCATTCTAAAATCGGCGAAATGCCTCTACCTATTCCAGGGACAGGGGTTACACCCGCTATTGGATCCGAACTGAGTTGACCCAAACTAAGGTGCATTAATATTTTCTCCCATAGTGTAACCTAACCTAACCAAAGGTCCACACAAGCTCAATAACCTAAAATATAAGCATACTCGATTTTCCTATTGCCAAGGAATGTTCGATAGCATAAACCTACGGATGTTCGGTCCCCTGGAAACGTATGGTTGTCATCACCTTCGAGCGATGTGATCGTTTAATATTATATTTCGATTACTGGACATGTTACTGTTTAGTGCAGGTGTTTATTGGATAGGGCTGATGATGATCAGGCTTGATAGTTACCCACCCATCAAGCTTGGTGGATATCGCATGTATAGTTCGGAACTCCAAGGTGTTCTAGTCAAAACAGAAGCAAGAGCCTGACTGCCAGCCACATGGAGCGCATCACTTCGCAGGTAACATTCAAAGCAGCTGTCTCCGCGTAGGAGACACATGCTCCGGATATTGCTGGGCATGTCTTTTTCCCATATTCCGTGATCATTGCTGCTGCAGGCGCACCCGGCTTGCCTGGCGGCACAGCCTACCCGCCGACCGGTGACCGCAGCGCGGTCCACCGCCGCGGGCGCTAGCCGCCGCCCGGTGACCAGGCCCGATCCTGGCACATGATTGGTTGCCATCCGATGGGCGCTAGGCCTGGCACTAATTTGTGATTGGCCGCTACACTCCCGTGAATGTGACTTCGCATGTTTGACCCTGACGGGGGCATCTGCCCGCTGGGGGACGTCGCCAGCGGTGCACATCTGCACGAGACGCTCGCCTCTCGATGTACCAGCTGGGCGACGACACACCAATGGCCAATTGCTGGATGGGTATGCGCACCGGTTCGCACGTACGCGACGCCTACGCTTCAACGCCTAAAACCGCAAGCTGGACATGTTCGGGTAGCCCTCGTGAATGACAATCTTCTGGTCCGCCGAACTCGGTAGCTATGGCACGTGCCACACTTAACACGGACGTGACGTCAAAGCAGAGGCACGTGCGTGACTAGGGCACCACATCCAGTCGCCAACGTCAAAAGTGGTCCACTCCTGGCTCGCATGTTCTCACAAAATCTCACGGTTATTGTGGAACTTTCTGAGGCGGTTTCCCTCAGGCACAAGTTCTCCAGGAAGCCTGTGGAATCATCTAGGGCCTGCACCGTGCACTAGGGATGCAGAAGGTTTGCCGGTGTCGAACGCGCGAACGTGCCACCCTTCCACAGCAAGCCATCTATGCGGGAATAGCCCTGGTGGTAGATCAAGCGTCCACAAAATTGTCGCACCATGCACCGTTCGAAGCAAGGTAGTGCCTCATTCAAAGTGAATTATCGTGCTTGGAGCGCACACGGCACACCTCTCACTGCTGTCAATTAGGCAAGCTGTTTGGTCATGCACCCCCGACGAAATGTTAGTGTTGTGTAATATCAGATACGGCTTGTAGCGCCAACTTATGGAAATTGCCGCCAAATACGTGCACGTGCAGCACAACCACACCCCAGCACCCGTCACCAGTGATGGACTATGGATGATTATCACGGCAGGTTTTCCACCCAATTAACTTGGTGGCTCGCGCACGTGCCGTTAGAAACTCGAAGGTGCCCCCGAAAACAAGTTCACATATCTAAGGACACCGTGGTGCGCCCCATCTTCGCGTAGCTAAGGGCAACATGGCGCGCCCCAAGTTCACGTAGCTGAGCGCTTCATGGCGCTCCCCACTCAGCTAACTGTCCCGAAAACACAGCACAGGCTGTAAGCTGAAGACCTTCCTAGCTGCAAAATATGCACAATATGTCCCCAAATGCAGCAACAGCCCACTACCCGGTCCTACAAAATGGGGTGCCTAAATGGTGATGTCAGCCACGATGATGTGCTGCCTGCCCACCAAATTTGTTGGCTACATCCGGCACCTTTTTGCACTCGGAGGTGCCTCATTAAAAGCACGTGCATCCAGCTGACTGCGACACGGTGTGCATCACTCGGTCGTCCACACCAAACACGGCACGTTGTCTTTGGGCGCATGTCTTCACATAATTTCAGGTTGGCACGACATCTGGTATTGGCTGTAGCCCTGGCTGATTGATTTCGACATAGTCTCAGTTGGTAGCATGCGGCACGTGCTCACGTGACCAGCTTGACACGAAACAGCAACCGGAATATTTCCACCGACACGGCGCATCGCCAGTGAACATTTGACTGAACTCGACTCATTCGTTTTGGCATAGCGTTCGCCGAAGTAGCACATCTACATGCCAGAACAGACAGTGAGACACACATTTACCAATGACTTTGCTAAACCGACCGCCATGCATGGAATATCCGAAGAAGATTTATCGTGCTATGAGCAAGAAACTCCAACTCCAATCGGTATCATTAGTGTTGGTTCATGAAGTGCCCTGACCTAGTGGCGTCGCCACGAAATTCTTCCAGGGGGGGGCACTATTGATAGGGGGCCTCCTGCTCCCGAAAGGGGGCCTCCACTGTGTTAGGGCCTCCTATTGCTTTTTTAGGCTCTTAGTATGGTTCCAGAATGGGGAACATGGCTTCATATTGATGTCTTGTTTGTTCTTGGCATGGTGCATCATTTACGCAAAGCGCAATAGCAAGAATCTTTTTTTTTCCGCTGAGAACTGAGCCATACCAGGGTATAAATAAGCAAACGCACTGGCGGATCTAGCCCACCAGTTTGGGGGGGCCAACTTTCGGATTTCGGCGTCAGCCCCCCTCCCCCTCCCCCCAGTGGCGTACTTAGGAATTGCATCAGAGGAGGGGTCGAAGGGATTTGGAGGGTGCCCATTCTCCAACTATTTTCGGTTAAAAGCATCGGATTTCTACCACTATTTGTCAAATGGACCCATTTTTTACAATAATAATTAATGACAACATAATATCCTGTATAGGGGCCCAAGCCTACTTCCACCGCTTCTAAGTTACGGAATTTGTGTTCTTGTTTACCAAAACGTTCATGTTCATGTTCAACGTCTTGTACCACGTCAACGTTCGTGCACGTGTACACACTGGCAGATCCGATTTTGTCAACTCTTGCTGCAAGCAGAACTTGAGCAGCATAGAACCCGCGATGCGTGTCAGAATGTACTATGCTACCATATTGGCTTCCAAACAATTATAAAAATGCCTTTAAAATTGGAGATACTTTCATCCAGACGATATTTTTTAACCTCGGCAAAGGTTACTGCATTTTCATTCAGTTTACTTCCGTTGGTTTCGGGGGCCAAAAGACCCTTTTAAGCGCTTCGGGGGAGCCATGGCCGGAATGGCCCCTCCCTGGATCCGCTAGTGAATGTAGCCTGTCTCTTCATCTTAGCAACCCCATCACCAACATACGAAACATGCTGCTCAACTGGGCTCAGCTGGTCACTCGCACAAAACATCCTGTTCAAATTCCGCTTTCGAAATCTGGCTCACTGGGTCCGCTTGCCCGTTACTGGCTAGACAAACTTCATGAACCTAGCTGACGAAGGAATAATGAAACTGCTGATTTCGTCATCTCTTGCTGTAAGCAGAACTTCAACAGCATAGAACCCTCGATGCGTCAGAATCTACTATGCTACCATATTGGACTTCCAAACAATCATAACAAAATACCTTTAAAATTGGAGATTATTTCACCCGGAAAGCTATTTTGTAACCTCAGCAAAGGTTACTGCATTTTAATTTAGTTTACTTTTATTGGTTTGGGGGGGGGGGGGCCAAAAGACACTATGGCCCCCCCTTTGAAGCGCTTGGGGGGCCATGGCCGGAATGCCCCCTCCCCTGGATCCGCCAGTGCCAGTGACGTACCTATATTTGCGTCAAGGGGAGGGGGGCAAACGTATTTGGAGGGGTCCACCTACTCAATAAAAAGTCTTCCGATTTCGACCACTATTTTGTCAATTATA
Organism: Ashinkailepas kermadecensis; assembly: GCA_034440615.1. Classification (NCBI taxonomy): domain Eukaryota; kingdom Metazoa; phylum Arthropoda; class Thecostraca; family Neolepadidae; genus Ashinkailepas; species Ashinkailepas kermadecensis. The sequence continues at coordinate 126,652 of JAOTOM010004972.1, forward strand.
TATATAATAATTTTATATAAAATAATTAGTGACCAACTAAATTATCCTGTCGAGGGGCCTAAACTACCACTATCGTTTCTGATTCGTCGGATTTCAACCCTGGCTCCCCCATCCTGTTCGAATGTATTCTTTTGGTATCCCTTGATAAGTCACCTTGCACTGCTGAAATTACACCTACACAGATCACTTTAAAATGTAAAATTTACCAATTTCAGACATTCCAGTTCATAGTGCCCGGTCGCCACGACGCCAACGTTAGTGCATGTGCACACCCATCTTGCGCATTCGGCGCATTCGCCACACTTCGTGCGATGCTACGGATTCTACTGGGCCTCCTACGCTTTGCTAATTGCTGCCACATGACAGACTTGCGCCTTATCTGACGTGATGAAATGCTTTGTATGGGCGTTCGCTGCGAAAATTCGATTAATTAAATTCGATCATTAGTTCCCCACTTCTCATATTTTATGATGAAGAAATGCGGATACCCGCTGAGCTTTGATGCACCTCATATCTTTGATTAAACATGCTTCCAGGTTGGCTACCGAACCGAGGCCCTGCCTGAGTGTATTTCTTTGGACCCGTTTCGTATTTCTTCGTCTACGGATGTGTCTGAGGGCTCCAATCCATTTTTGTTAGAGATCCAATGCATTTTCGAAACCCCTGCTCGTTGTACGGTTTTGTTGCTTCTTTGTGCACCAATAAGTTTTCTTAGTTGTCGGGGCGCTTTCAATGATCTCAATGTATTTATTTAGTGCCCGGTATTTTTGTTCGTTCTGGGACCATGTTGCTTATTGCGACCCCAGCCTCTTTTCAGGCCCTTGTGCGGTCGCATGGCCCCTGTGTGCCTTGAGAGCTTCCGGTGTTTTTTTTGTGTTTTTTTTTAGAGTTCCCGCTATATTTATTTATGGCTGCAGCGCATGTTTTAGGGCCCTGTCGCTTTTTGAGAGACTGCGCTTTGGAGGGCAGTTACATTTTCGGTCCCCGTTGTGCTCTTAGGGTCCCGCTGTGTTTATTTGGGGCTTCTGACGCACATTTGTGGGGCCCAGTACGATTTTGGGTCTTCGGTGCGATATTTCTGGGTCTTAGCGCAACTTATCGCGCCCAGGCGCGTGGTTCCGGGGACCCAACGCCAGTTATCTGGGGTCAACGCGATTTTTGTGGACCTCTTCTGAATTTTCTTTAAATTCCGAATCTCGGCCTGATTTTTCGAGTCCCTGGCGCCATGTTTTTCCATCTCACCTCGATTTTCTTCGAGCTCCGGTATGTTTTTCGATGCCGTACGCGATTTTTCAAGGCATCTGATGATATGTTCGGTGCTCCGGAACCATTTTCCTGACCCGGACTTTTTTGGGAATCCCTCCTTATTTTGGAGGGCTCCGGCTTTCTTTTTCGGATACCGATGCGACTTTGGGGGTCACACGGTGCTTATGTGGAGCCCTAGACGCCAATTGTTGGCAGCCCCGACGTGAATTTTTGATGCCCAGACCAAATTTGTGGTACTACCGATGGGAATTATGGGTCCGAGCGCGATATTTGGTGGGACCGGTTCGAGTTTGCGGGGCGCGTTGTACTTAGCTGTGGCCCCAACGCGATCTTGGCGGTTCCTGTTGCAGATTTTCGGGCCTCGGAGCGAGTTTTCTGGGGCCCGCCGCATTTACTTGGAGCCCCTACGCGAATTCTGGTGGACCGACGCGAATTTTTGTGGCCCCAGCGCAACTTTTGGGGGCTTCGGCTCGATTCTTGAGAGCATATCCCTCTTAGTAGGGAGGGGGAATTTGCCCCTTTGATATGCCACGGCGGCCACCGAAGGAGTTTTTTGTTCAGCCGATGGCAGCTTTCGCAGTAAAAAAGCCATCCGGGTAATTTTTGCCGGAACTGTTCTTAATTTTCCGGTGCTGGGGTCCATTCGATCGAGTCTCGGTGTGAACTTTCGGACATCGAGTCCTATTTTTTTAAAGGTCTTGATGTGATATATTTGATGTGATAGCCTCCTTGACAATCCTGTAGGCCTCCTTTGTAATCACGGGAGCCTCCTTTGCAATCCTGGGGGCTTCCTTTGCAATCCTGGAGGCCTCCTTTGCGATCCTGGGGGTCTCCTTTGCAATCCTGGGGCGTCCTTTGCAATCCTGTGGGCCTCCTTTGCAATCATGGGGCCCCCTTGATAATCCTGTGGGCCTCCTTTGCAATCCTGGAGGCCTCCTTGACAATCCTGTGGGCCTCCTTTGCAATCCTGGAGGCCTCCTTGACAATCCTGTGGGCCTCCTTTGCAATCCTGGGGGCTTCCTTTGTAATCATGTGGTCATTTGCAATCCAGGGGGCCTCCTTTGCAATCATGGGGGGCCTCCTTTGTAATCACGGGAGCCTCATTTGCAATCCTGGGGGCCTCCTTTGCAATCCTGGAGGCCTCCTTTGCGATCCTGGGGGCCTCCTTTGCAATCATGAGGGCCTCCTTTGCAATACTGGAGTCCTTTGCAATCCTTGGGGCCTCCTTTGCAATCCTGGGGGCCTCTTTGCAATTCTGGTGGCCTCCTTTGCAATCCTGGGGGCCTCCTTTGCAATCCTGGGGGCCTCCTTTGTAATCATGGGGGCCTCCTTTGCAATCCTGGGGGCCTCCATTGCAATCATGGGGGCCTCGTTTGTAATCACAGGGGCCTCCTTTGTAATCACAGGGGCCTCCTTTGCAATCCTGGGGGCCTCCTTTGCAATCCTGGAGGCCTCCTTTGCAATCCTGTGGGCCTCCTTTACAATCCTGGGGGCCTCCTTCGCAATCCTGGGGGTCTCCTTTGCAATCCTGGAGTCCTTTGCAATCCTGGGGGCCTCCTTTGCAATCCTGGGGGCCTCCTTTGTAATCCTGTGGCCCTTTGCAATCCTGGGGGCCTCCTTTGTAATCCTGGGGGCCTCTTTGCAATCCTGGGGGCCTCCTTTGCCTCCTTTGCAATCCTGTGGGCCTCCTTTGCAATTGGGGGCCTCCATCGCAATCCTTGGGGCCTCCTTTGCAATCATGGGGCCTCCTATGCAATCCTGGAGTCCTTCTTCGCTAGCCTGGAGGCATCCTTCGCTAGCCTGGAGGCATCCTTCGCAATCCTGGGTCTACTTTGCAATCATGGGGCCTCCTTTGCAATCATGGGGGCATCCTTTGCAATCCTGAGGGCCTCCTTTGCGATCCTGGAGACCTTTGCAATCCTGGGGGCCTCCTTTGCAATCCTGGGGCCTCCTTTGCAATCTTGGAGGCCTCCTTTGCAATCCTGGGGGCCTCCTTTCCAATCATGGGGCCTCCTTCGCAATCCTGGGGGCCTCCTTTGCAATCATGGGGGCCTCCTTTGCAATCATGAGGGCTTCCTTTGCAATCATGAGGGCCTCCTTTGTAATCCTGGAGTCTTTTGCAATCCTTGGGCCTCCCTTGCAATCATGGGGCCTCCTTTGCAATCCTGGGGGTCTCCTTTGCAATCCTGGGGGCCTCTTTGCAATCCTGGTGGCCTCCTTTGCAATCCTGGGGGCCTCCTTTGCAATCCTGGGGGCCTCCTTTGCAATCCTGGGGGCCTCCTTTGCAATCCTGGGGGCCTCCTTTGCAATCCTGAGGGCCTCCATTGCAATCATGGGGGCCTCCTTTGTAATCACAGGGGCCTCCTTTACAATCCTGGGGGCCTCCTTTGCAATCCTGGGGGCCTCCTTTGCAATCCTGGGGGCCTCCTTTGTAATCCTGGAGGCCTCCTTTGCAATCCTGGAGGCCTTCTTTCCAATCCTGGGGGCCTCCTTCGCAATCCTGGGGGCTTCCTTTGCAATCCTGGGGCCTCCTTTGCAAACCTGGGGGCCTCCTTCGTAATCACGGGGGCCTCCTTTGCAATCCTGGGGGCCTCCTTTGCAATCCTGGAGGCCTCCTTTGCAATCCTGTGGGTCTCCTTTACAATCCTGGGGCCTCCTTCGTAATGACGGGGGCCTCCTTTTCAATCCTGGGGGCCTCGTTTGCATTCCTGGTGGCCTCCGTGCCAATTGTTGGCACTCTCTTGATTTCTGGAGCCTGCTATCTTCCCCTAGGTGACTCCTTCTTCGAATTAGGTGCCTCCTCTCGCGTCTTGGAGGCCTCCTTTCATGTCTCGTCGGCCTCCTTGCTCACTTTTTTCCTGTGCATTTCCGGATAGGGGCCTCCTCAAATTTCAGGGGGGGGCGGCGCCCCCAGTTTCACGACAGGGGGGCGACTGCCCCCTCCCCCCCGGTGGCGACGCCCTTGCCTGGACCCTCAGCTCATGCGGCGTATATCGGAGATGTTCTCTTGTTCTTGTGCACAGCCCTGTGCTATCCGGTACAGTGCGACACACAGGCGGCTGCGCGAGATAGCTTAGAGTACCGCGTGACAGTCTCCGGTGTATGTTGCTTCTCCCTGAATAACTGCATTCTCGTAGACAGCTGATGCAACTATTCATTGTACAATTTGGTGGGTTAAAATTACATCTGGTTTTGGAGCAGGCCGTGGATATTCTAATGGCTTATCTTTTGATGCGAACGGATTCTGTCTAGAATTTGTCGAGCTTAATTTTGTGCAGGAAAAGTAAACAGTTGCATCTCGTTTCTAATAATAGCAGCCACCTCCTACCTACCAAAGATGCGATTTCGCCCATCCTAGATACCCTGGAGGTCTAAGCGCTGGTGGAAGATGCTGGAAGGGGATCAGCATTGAGGGGACGATGCCCCTCAAAGGTAATAGGGAAAAAGCCACAACCTCGTGTGCACAGATCTAACGTTAAGTGGATGCAACACATGCCACTGCAACCATTGAAGTTGCCCCAATGTGTGTGCCTGGAACACCACCACCCCTCGCATTGCATGGGATATATGACAGCACCGTCGTTCTGTTGTGATATATGACAGCACCGTCGTTCTGTTAATGTGCAGACGAACTCCAGTACCAATTTTGTTCGAAAAATGCCCCTCATGTAGCCATACACCGTCTGGCAGCCATCCAGACCAAACACAACGCTTTTCTGGAGCATGGAATTGACCGAAGTGACTAATTTCTGACATTGTGTGGCTGATCGTACTGTAGATAATGGTGCGTTCAATTCATTTGGAGCTACTATCGGACAATAATTAATGCCTATTGTCACACAGGGTTGTGTTGCATAAGTCAGTACGCCTGTGGTGATGCCCGCGATTCCTTTGATGTCGAAACGTTGTGAGGTATTCGGCTATTATTGTTTTGGTCTTGTTCGTTAAAATACATTTTGTCATAGCCGATGCAATGCTCAGCCAATGGAATGCGCCAATGGCAGCGGTACGCAGCTCCGGGAGGGCATGAACATTAAATGCTCAATGTCTAAGTGATTATACCATTGATGCTGAGTGCTTCTCATGGCGCTAGTGAATTGTGCCGGCCAAAATATTCCCGGCCACAGTTTTGACAGCTCATATGCTTTATGCTGAATTCAGAAGACTCCAGAAAATCCAGGCGTTTCCTCGATATAATCTAGCACCCCTTAGGCTGAATGCCTGTGGAAGACCAGCCGGGTGCCCGCGGCACGAGAGCTCTACAACAGCCGTATGCCCTCGCTCATGCAGCACCCATGATGGTTGCTATCGAATGAGGTAACATGGCGCAGTGCGTGCTTCACCTGTGCCCTCGGTGCACTCTGATCTTGGGAACAACTCCAACGCTGGATTGCCAATTTTTTTAATTAATTTTTTTGTTTTAATGAATTTAATCCGATTTCTTGGGTGGGGTGGCTTTATGAACCAGGGTTCTATTGCTAAGCGGAGCTTGTTGCGTGAACCCTGGCCCCACCACACGATCCATGAATTCCAGATCAACGGCAGAATTTAGACCGAAAGTGTAGCGTGCCGTCAATGCACCGACACGGCCGCCCGGCAGCTCGTCCCCGGCCTTATCCGGCCAGCTGCCAACTGACCCTCCCAGCCGGTGGCTAAATGCGAGCGCGTGAAGCGACGCGAACCCTGCGTTGCCAGGCAGGGGAGACCAGAGCAGGCCAGCGCTCTAACCAACTGAGCTACCTGGACAAATTGATTAACGAAGCAAACTAACACCTCGGAGCTGGCGAATGTGAGCATTCGACATTAGCCTGTCCCCCACCATAGACCCTGGGAGGATGCTTGCACGGTTTCAGACTATCAGTTTTGGTCAAGGGCGCAGAAGCGTCTCAAAAAGTGAAGAGGTGTGCCAGCTCACGTTTAGAAGTAATTGTGTCCATGCAACGCACTCAGTGGCAATGCTAAGGGCTGCCGAAAGTTGGGGACACGCCTCCCATTCCTCTGCCCTCTGCCTCTATGTCCATGCTTGTGGTGACCGGCGGGCTGAGCTGGTGGTATCCATCTGGACGGTATCAGCTGCATGGGGAGGCATTGGCACGCGATGCCCGCAGGACATGACTTCCCACCTGTGTCTCTGCGGTGGTAAAGTCGGTGACGACTTTTTGAACGTTCGCCAACATGTGCCACCGTTTTAAGCAAAGTATCAGATCTTACGTGCAGTTTTCTATCGTTTTGGATGAACTCGAGCCCGCTAATGTTCGATCTAGCTCCTCCAATAATTGCAGAATTTAACATGGGACCCTACGGGTGCATCTGGGTAATGCATTCTGAAATCAACAGATTTAACATTGCTGTGTTTTCCCAACAATGTCCCAGAAGCTTCGCCTCTGGATCCGACGACCAGGTGCTAGTCACGATCAGAAGTACTGTGAAGCGAACACGCGCATGTACCCTATTCGTTGTTTTGATTGTTTTCAAACTTCCTTATGTATATATATATATATATATATATATATATATATATATATATATATATATATATATATATATATATATATATATATATATATATATATATATATATATATATATATATATATATATATATATATATATATATATATATCTATATATATATATATATATATATATATATATATATATATATATATATATATATATATACATACAGAGAGAGCCGTTGAGTTGGGTAGAAGGGTCTAGTCTGCTTCAGACGTCACTGCAGATATGGCCCGGTGCCAGTGCTGTTGCCATGGCCATCCCATTATGGCTGGGCATGGCTGAAACAGTCAGACAGTGATTTAATAGTTCAACACAACACCGATGCAAATATTGCCAGTCTACACACTGGCTGTTTAATTCAGCACCACCGTGCAATATTCAACAGAATGGCTCCTGCCACTAAATAACTCAGTGGTGTAGGGCGCCAGTCTGATTCTAGAGATCGCAGGTTCGACCCCTGCATCTGACCAAATCCGATGGGTTACAACAAAAACCATCATTCAACTCTACAGTGTCCGAAGTTATTGTTATCTGACCATCAAGACACTTTCCTGATTGGACGAATCGTATGTGAGAATATGGCACGCAGCGCTATTGTCGATCGTAATATCGCACGACGACAGCGAAAACATGCGCTACGGTCACATGGAATGCGTGACGCCGGAACCTCCGGCCAATGGAATCGCATTTCAGTGGAATATCATTCCAGTGAAATATCATGCCTGTGGAATATAATGCCTGTGAAATATCATTCCTGTGGAATATCATTCCTGTGGAATATCATTCCTGTGGAATATCATTCCTGTGGAATATCATTCCTGTGGAATATCATGTCTGTGGAATATCGTTTCTGTGGAATATCATTCCTGTGGAATATCATTCCTGTGGAATCTCATTCCTGTGGAATCTCATTCCTGTGGAATCTCATTCCTGTGGAATCTCATTCCTGTGGAATCTCATTCCTGTGGAATCTCCTTCATGTGGAATTTTATTGAAGTGGAATCTCAGCCCAGTATAATCTCATTTTAGTGGATCGTATTCCGGTAGAATCTCATTCCAGTGTAATTTCGTTCCAATGGAATCTCATTCCAGTGGAATCTCATTCGAGCGGAATCCCATTCCGGTGGAATCTCAATATCATTCCAGTGGAATATCATTTCAGTGGAATCTCATTCCAATGCAACCTCATTCCAGTGCAATCTCATCATATTGGAATCTCACTCCAATGGAATATCATTCCAATGGAATCTCATTCCGGTGTAATCTCATTCCAGTGTAATCCCATTCCAGTGTAATCTCATTCCAGTGGAATAGCATTACAGTGGACTATCATTACAGTGGAATATCATTACAGTGGAATATCATTCCAGTGTAATCTCATTCCAGTGTAATCTTATTCTAGTGTAATCTCATTCCAGTGTAATCTCATTCCAGTGTAATCTCATTCCAGTGGAATCACATTCCAGTGGAATCTCATTATAGTGGAATATCATTCAAGTGTATCATCCCAGTGGAATCTTATTTCAGTGGAATCTCATTCCAGTGGAATTTCATTCCAGTCGAAACTCATTCCAGTGGAATCTCATTCCAGTGTAAACCAACTACAGTGGAAACTCATCCCAGTGGAATGTCATTCCAGTGGAATGTCATCCCGGTGGCACCTCATTCCAGAAGCATCTCTTTACAGGGAGTAACGTGTACCACAAACGGCTCTCAGACCGCTGTTACACCACCCTCGCTGTGTGCTTGACCTTTGTACCTCGCTCGGTAGTAACCAAGCCTTTTGGCTGAGTTACTCATCCTCAACCGATGGTGATGTCATGATTATGGAGGTCGTGTCGTCACCGGAAGCTCAGTACCGCCCAGAGCGGTAAAGTGGTGGCTCTCTGGAGGCCACTCACGTGCCACCTCAGCTACGTCAGCTGACATATCTATTAAGTGGCTTCTAGATGCATAAATATCGCTGCTCATGGTGGCAAAAAGGTGCCAAAAAGATGTTCATCCATGCCATGGCTTGCATCAATAATTCAAAATATAACCTAATAAATTCCCTGCCGGTTTCAGGGCCAGTCTTGCGTGTCTGACGGTGTTATTCGTTCTCTTGTCAGCTGGTTAGGTTGTCATTCTGTCCCAGGTCTGGGCGTCGCCAAACCTCGTCATGGATAGTGAGTCACACGATAGCTGAAGGGTATGCTTCATCACACGATAGCTGATGGGTATGCTGTGATATGAATGTTTTGTTACTCAGCGCTGAGCATCACTAATACCTAAACTAAGACTCGCCTTCTGGACGTTTTGCAATGGTTTTGCAATGTACGGGCAGAACTTCATCAAAATTATTGAAGGGGAAGGGCAGGGGTGTAGCTTTGTATGCTTTTGGGAAGGCACTTGCTCCCCCCCCCCCCCCGCCGCAATGTCGACTGTGTCTCCCCAAATAAATTACCCTTTTAACATGGAATCCTTTGTGGTATGTGCCCAAATCCATTTGCACCAGCCGGTCGCTTTCATGCGTTGAGTCCTATCAATCATTTTCATAATCTTACAACCATGGCATGGGGAACCCAAATCGATTTCAGGGGCCCATTCCACAAGGTCCTATGTTAAAAGGTGGAATTATTGGGGGACCCGTGCTAGCTTCACGCGGGTTCGGCTTCCTCCAACAATACACAAAGCTCCACCACCGACAGTTGTGTCTACATTCATGTGGGCGAGCAGTCGAGGTAATCTCACGACACCCGGCCTGGCCAATCACACCCCAGACAGTGAGCACGGGCGGTACACGTAACACCTCAGACAGTGAGCACGAGCGGTACACATAACACCTCAGACAGTGAGCACGGGCGGTACATGTAACACCCCAGACAGTGAGCACGGGCGGTACACGTAACACCTCAGACAGTGAGCACGAGCGGTACACGTAACACCTCAGACAGTGAGCACGGGCGGTACATGTAATACCTCAGACAGTGAGCACGAGCGGTACATATAACACCCCAAGGGAAAAAGACGGTGAGCACGGCGGTACGTCACACCTCAGACAGTGAGCACGAGCGGTACACGTAACACCTCAGACAGTGAGCACGGGCGGTACATGTAATACCTCAGACAGTGAGCACGAGCGGCACACGTAACACCGAGCACGAGCTTCAGACAGTGAGCACGAGCGGTACGTGTAGGTGGAGCGCTCAGCCAATAACCGATCATTTGGCTTGGTGCGCAGTTAGCGTCGAGACCTTGGCGGCGGCGGCCGAGTGGAATCCTTCGACCACCCACCCGCGTACTCTGCATATCGCGATCAACGCCACTCGGCAACAGCCACTGCTGACTGCGCCCGACACGGGGCCGAGTGCGAATGCGCTTAGCGTGGTGTGTGGTGTGCTTTTGTGGCAGTCGAGCAGGCGGCGAGGCAGTGTGTCGCTTGGCGGAACGGCCTTCATGTCACTCGCGTGGCCTTTATGTCACACGCCATTCCGGCGTGTCAGGTGCCTTGGCGAATCAGGATGCACGCGCTGGGTGGTCGTCGACAGGGACGTCAATAACAGGCAGCTGTCGCCGACCAATCGTGGAGCAAATTGGCCGTCACGTGACACATCCTGCATGACGTGGGCTACATTATCGGTCGTCACGTGACACATCCATCATGATCTGGCCTACGTTATCGGTCGTCACGTGACACACCTTGCGTGACGCGGACCGGGTCGCGACGGCCGACGTGGCGGTCCGCCCCGTCGGCCGGGAAGCGCGGGCGCCTCTGCCAGCAGCGGTTGCCGTTGGGCGGCCGTTTTTCCGGCGTGTTTGTGTGCGAACCGAGGCGGCGGCGGCCCGGTGGCGCCGGCCGGCCGCCGCTGACCAGACGCCAGACGCGAGATCACCACTTTTGCTCTCCGGCCGACTGGCGGGGCGGGGTGGGGGGTGTGGGGGGGGAGGGGGGCGGGTGGGACCACCCGGCGACCCATCACACGGCGACCCATCACACGCGGCCCATCACCCAGCGACTCATCACACAGCGACCCATCACACAGCGACCCATCACACAACGACCCATCACACAGCGACCCATCACACAGCGACCCATCACATAGTGATCCATCACAGGCGACCCATCACACAGCGACCCATCGCATGGCGACCCATCACACAGTTACCCATCACACAGTGACCCATCACACGGCGACCCATCACATAGTGATCCATCACACAGTGACCCATCACACAGCGACCCATCACACAGCGACCCATCACACAGCGACCCATCACACAGCGACCCATCACACGGCGACCCATCACACGCGGCCCATCACCCAGCGACTCATCACACAGCGACTCATCACACAGCGACCCATCACACAACGACCCATCACACAGCGACCCATCACACAGCGACCCATCACACAGCGACCCATCACCCAGCGACCCATCACACAGCGACCCATCACACGGCGACCCATCACACGGCGACCCATCACAGGGCGACCCATCACACAGTTACCCATCACATAGTGACCCATCACACGGCGACCCATCACAGGGCGACCCATCACACAGTGACCCATCACACATCGACCAATCACACGGCGACCCATCGCAGGGCGACCCATCACACAGCGACCCATCACACAGCGACCCATCACACGGCGACCCATCACACGGCGACCCATCACACGGCGACCCATCACACAGCGACCCATCACACAGCCACCCATCACACAGCGACCCATCACACAGCGACCCATCACACAGTGACCCATCACACAGCGACCCATCACACAGCGACCCATCACACAGTGACCCATCACACAGCGACCCATCACACGGCGACCCATCACAGGGCGACCCATCACACAGCGACCCATCACACAGCGACCCATCACACAGTGACCCATCACACAGCGACCCATCACACGGCGACCCATCACAGGGCGACCCATCACACAGCGACCATACCAGCGACCCATCACACAGCGACCCATCACACAGCGACCCATCACACAGCGACCCATCACACAGCGACCCATCACACAGCGACCCATCACACAGCGACCCATCACACGGCGACCCATCACAGGGCGACCTATCACAGGGCGACCCATCACATAGTGACCCATCACACAGCGACCCATCACATAGTGACCCATCACACAGCGACCCATCACACAGCGACCCATCACATAGTGACCCATCACACAGCCACCCATCACACAGCCACCCAACACACAGCGACCCATCACACAGCGACCCATCACACAGTGACCCATCACACAGCGACCCATCACACGGCGACCCATCACCCAGCGACCCATCACACAGTGACCCATCACACAGCGACTCATCACACAGTGACCCATCACACAGCGACTCATCACACAGTGACCCATCACACAGCGACCCATCACACGGCGACCCATCACAGGGCGACCCAGCGACCAATCACACAGCGACCCATCACACAGCGACCCATCACACAGCGACCCATCACACAGCGACCCATCACACAGCGACCCATCACACAGCGACCCATCACACGGCGACCCATCACAGGGCGACCCATCACACGGCGACCCAGCGACCAATCACACAGCGACCCATCACACAGCGACCCATCACACAGCGACCCATCACACAGCGACCCATCACACGGCGACCCATCACAGGGCGACCTATCACAGGGCGACCCATCACATAGTGACCCATCACACAGCGACCCATCACATAGTGACCCATCACACAGCGACCCATCACACAGCGACCCATCACATAGTGACCCATCACACAGCCACCCATCACACAGCCACCCAACACACAGCGACCCATCACACAGCGACCCATCACACAGTGACCCATCACACAGCGACCCATCACACGGCGACCCATCACCCAGCGACCCATCACACAGTGACCCATCACACAGCGACTCATCACACAGTGACCCATCACACAGCGACCCATCACACGGCGACTCATCACAGGGCGACCCATCACACAGCGACCCATCACACAGTGACCCATCACACAGCGACCCATCACACAGTGACCCATCACACAGCGACTCATCACACAGTGACCCATCACACAGCGACCCATCACACGGCGACTCATCACACAGCGACCCATCACACGGCGACCCATCACACGCGGCCCATCACACGGCGACCCATCACACAGCGACTCATCACACAGTGACCCATCACACAGCGACCCATCACACGGCGACTCATCACACAGCGACCCATCACACAGCGACCCATCACACAGCGACCCATCACACGGCGACTCATCACACAGCGACCCATCACACGGCGACTCATCACACAGCGACCCATCACACAGTGACCCATCACACAGCGACTCATCACACAGTGACCCATCACACAGCGACCCATCACACGGCGACTCATCACACAGCGACCCATCACACAGCGACCCATCACACAGCGACCCATCACACGGCGACCCATCACAGGGCGACCCAGCGACCAATCACACAGCGACCCATCACACAGCCACCCATCACACAGCGACCAATCACCCAGCGACTCATCACACAGCGACCCATCACACGGCGACCCATCACAGGGCGACCCAGCGACCAATCACACAGCGACCCATCACACAGCGACCCATCACACAGCGACCAATCACCCAGCGACCCATCACACAGCGACCCATCACACGGCGACTCATCACAGGGCGACCCATCACACGGCGACCCATCACAGGGCGACCTATCACAGGGCGACCCATCACATAGTGACCCATCACACAGCGACCCATCGCATAGTGACCCATCACACAGCGACCCATCACACAGCGACCCATCACATAGTGACCCATCACACAGCCACCCATCACACAGCCACCCATCACACAGCGACCCATCACACAGCGACCCATCACACAGTGACCCATCACACAGCGACCCATCACACGGCGACCCATCACCCAGCGACCCATCACACGGCGACCCAGCGACCAATCACACAGCGACCCATCACACAGCCACCCATCACACAGCCACCCATCACACAGCGACCAATCACCCAGCGACCCATCACACAGCGACCCATCACACGGCGACTCATCACAGGGCGACCCATCACACGGCGACCCATCACAGGGCGACCTATCACAGGGCGACCCATCACATAGTGACCCATCACACAGCGACCCATCACACAGCGACCCATCACATAGTGACCCATCACACAACGACCCATCACCCAGCGACCCATCACACAGCGACCCATCACACAGCGATCCATCACACAGCGACCCATCACACGGCGACCCATCACCGGGCGACACTTCACACAGTGACCCATCACACAGCCACCCATCACACAGCGACCCATCACACCGCGACCCATCACACAGCGACCTATCACACAGTGACCCATCACACAGCGACCCATCACACAGTGACCCATCACACAGTGACTCAGCGACCCATCACACACGGCCCATGGTGCCGATAGTGATCTCGCGAGATCAAAAGTCGACAACACGGCGACCGGTTCGGCTGGTGGCCGTCGACAGTACAGGTTCCGCTGTCGTGACCACACCCCCTCTCCCTCGCTAGCGCAGTGGGCGGCGGCCGGCGCGATTCTGCGTGAGGACGCATGGCATGCGGCGCTTCCCGGAACCGGGTGACGCCAGGCCCATTCATTCGTCGGCCGCGCGGAGCGTCGGCGGGGGCTCGGCGTGGCGGAGGCGTGGCGACGGCTCGGCCCAGACGACTTCGCGTCCAGGCAAATCCGGTCGGATCAGCGCCGAATTAGCGTCTACTTAGCGATGAAAAACGGAACTCGTTTGTGTGGCGGAGGTGTGGCGGCTGGGTGCGGTGGCGGCCGCGCGATCGGCCGCCGCCACCGGACGGCTCTATTGCCAGTCGGTCGGCCGCGACGACCGCCGCCCGGCGACGTGACGTGGACGTGACGTGGACGTGACGTGGACGTGTCGTGGACGCGTCGCCCGCCGCCGCCGGCCGGCTTCCGGGAAGCGCGGCGGCGGCGGCGACCAGCTGCCGACCGGACAGCCGACAGCTGCGAGTCGGTGCGCTGTCTCGCCGACGGCTCGCCGGCGTGTCTCGCCTCGGCCGTCCATTGTCGTTAGCCGCTGCAGCCGCGCCGCCCGACGCCGGCTCGGTTCGGCCACGAACGTCGGCCGCTCGTGATGTCGGTAACGAGCCGCCCGGCGGCCTGTTTATGCCGCGTCGCCCGTCGTAAATCCACATCGAAAGTGCCGAACTGATGCCGATGAATCACTTAGGAATCGCTTAAAGTGCATCCAGCTGTGAGACGGGCACGGCCGCAGCCCGGGTCGCACGTCTGCGCGTGGTCAGCCGCAAGTGCGGCATCTCTGCGGTACTGTGAGACAGGCACCGCCGCATCCCGGGGCAGACGTCTGCGGCATCTCTGCGGTACTGTGAGACAGGCACCGCCGGATCCCGGGTCAGACGTCTGCGGCATCTCTGCGTACTCGCCGTCAGGCCGTTGGACCAGTTGCACATATTTGGGATAGCTATGTCAATCGATAGAGGCAACATTTCTTGTTGGCAATGAAGTATTTTCCCGCCCATTTCAGCATCTACATTGAAGTAAAAAGATTCGTGAGCTGCATTTTTTTCTTCAAACCAATAAACGCCCAACTTTTCGATGGCCTCACATGCTATAAGCGTCGCGGGGGCTGCAGCCTGGCTGCGTTCGAATAAAAGTTGGAATCTTTTTCCCGACAGAGTGGCACTGATTAAAAACTTTTAAGTGTGTGGGTGGGGGAATACAATCGAGTGTCCCTCCAGAGGCACCTTTTCTATTCAAATGGGCGTCTTCGGCTGCAAAAAGTCAAGGTAAGTGCATTCAAGCATCTTGGAGGGGCGCCTCATCTCAATGGGGCGCCATGCAGATCCCAAGAGAGGATGGTTTCCCTCTCGCCCTCCTCCCCTTGGGTCCGTATGCTATGCTCTCCGGTTCCCACGCCCATGATTTGGTGGCTCAGACTGATTTCCTGATTTTGGATGGGAGAAAGTGCTGGATTCGGGGAAAATTCCGGTGATTCAGGAGCATTTCGAGGTGTTTGTTTGATGGATATAACGGGCCGACTTAGAGGGCGTCACCTGGGATTGTTCTTCAGGTAGTGGAGACAGTGTCGCTTCAGTGTCGTTTCCAGGATCGTGTGTCACGAAGGATGAGATGCCGGTTCGCGGGCTACACCTGCACCTTCTTCCCTCGAAGGGATGGCAGAGGTTACTGCACACACCACGTTATAATAATGTATGGTGTAAAATTGAGTCCATCTCTTGATATAACATACTCCCAATAAATTGGTCTATTGGTGAATATATATATATATATATATATATATATATATATATATATATATATATATATATATATATATATATATATATATATATATATATATATATATATATATATATATATATATATATATATATATATATATATATATATATATATATATATATATATATATATATATATATATATATATATATAAGAAACTCAAATGAGAAGTGAATACAGACAATTACATAGGGGGCATTTGTTTGGAGTGGCGCCATTTCCTCGGAAAGGTGCCACTGGCCAAGTGTACCCCCACCCACCCCCTCCGCTGCAGGGGTTCTTTTGGCTGAAATCTTCGTACCCTTTTGTTAAGTGGGATGGAGCGGGAGGGATGCTGCACCCGACTTTCCCGTAGGTTCGCCGTTTTCTGGTCAGAGGGGCGTCACCTTTCCATGGCGAAGGGAGGGGCCACGCCTCCTGTTCCGATCGCCAATGCATGTGCCGCTGATCTAGCAAACCTATCCGTCCTATGTCCATATATTCTTTACCTATTTTGCCATTCCTGGCACCGCTCCTGCTATGCCTATGACAGATCATGCTTTCAGCAGCCAATCATCAAAGTGCTTTATTGTTGACATAGAGCGGTCATTAATTTTGCTTCAGAAAGAGGCTCGGTTTGCTTGGCAACCCTAACCTCTCCGAACTGCCTAGAAGTGGAAGCTTCTGTTCATTGGCCAGCATGCAAACCATAGCAGCAGTGACTCTGGTACGGGATTTGTATTGGGGTGGGGGTGGAGGAGTGGGTGGGGGTGGGGGTGGGGGAGTGGGTGGTTCGAAATGTTAGAACATTAACTTTCAGTGGTCAAATCAGGTCAATTATCATTGGGGGTGTCGAATCATTGGGGTAGGGGTTCGAACCCCCACCCGATCCCACCCCCAGCTCCTATGGCGGAGCCCCTGCATGACAAATGAGCATCATTGTGTCATGCATTTGTAAAGCACACACTAACAGCCATTCTCCATAAACCGATGTGCTGAACTGCATCTAACCATTACTAGATGTCACAATGAACCTAAGTCATATGGTCATGTGGCCATAATGCACCATAGTTTACCCAAGGGTTCTCCTGAAGACATTATGGGCCTCATGCAGGAAATTTAATCAAAGCATGCCACATTTCACAGGATGACCTGTGTCGACCCTGTTTGCCAAAAAGCGAACTGTTGGCCTGCGATGCAATGCAATGTGCCTCCAATTCATGTGCTTTGCACATGGGCAGAGGACACCAAACAGGTGCTTTATTCTTTCTCTCTGTTGTTTGATTGGTGCCTGATCCGAACTTTTGCACCCTAACGAGATCCTACACTACGCAGTTCACTCCTCAAGGCAGTGGCGTATCCATGATTTGGTCCAGGTGGCGGTCATCCGATGGGGGCACCTTCCTACATAGGCCCCCTCCCCCTTTTGATCAACTCTTCGGATTTCGGGCACCGTTATTCAAAGGTCCCTATCGATATATATATACGTATGTATATATATTGACATACCCATCAGTAAGTCCATTTGATTGTGTTAAAAAAACATTCTAGCTTTGAGGCGGGCCCTCAGTATTTGTCATAACAATCGCCAGCCCACAGGAAATCTCTTTAGCTCTCATGAGACCCTGCTCGTTTTCAAGATGTTCCTGCCATTCTCAGGGACATCCCAATCCAATCTTGTCTGGCTCCTAAGGGCTCTCTTCATCCTTCAGGCCTCTACTGCTTTTAGGAGCCAATCACATTCCTCAATAGCCTACCCTGTCTGCTTTAGGTTACCTCTAGTTCTTGGACGCCCTGTGTATGCCTTAGGGACTTTCAGGGCGCTGTTTATTCTTCAGCTGTTCAGGACTCTTTCCAGCTGAGACGGCCTTTCAAACTGGCATGGGCATTTCAGCCCTCAGGCGGGTCGTCTCATCTTCTTGACCCCTGTCAACCCTCAGGGTGGATGTTGTCAGGTCTCAGGGGCCCCTTCCGCACCACCTGTTGCATTTTAGTGTTTCCTCGGTCATATCTCTATGGCTACGCCTTGAGCGGCCATTGCGAGCCCCTAAAGGTGATCATCTGGAGGGCCCCCTCGGACCCGCAAGGTGAAGAGAAGAGCGGGTTTCCTCGCCGCCTCCTGGCTACGTCACTGTCTCAGGATCTATTCAAACACTGCCGATTTCCAAAGGCCGGATGCTGACTAGCAAACCTGCTCTTACAGCACGTGACGTCACGACCAATCAGAAGGTGCGTCAGCGGAGAGGGTTTTCCGAGTAGAAATACATTCTGTCGGACTTCATTTTCGGATATTTCCTTACACATATGCCGTGTTTTTTGTATCAATGAAATCGTGGAATAAATGTACTATCCTTTCACTCCAGTCTTGTTCTACTATTTTACCACTGGTTCATTCTTCCTGAGCGAAGTGGTCCATTCGCTCCACAGTTTCAACATCCCGGCAAGTGTACACTGTGATTCAGTGTGATGAGAAGAACGCTGACTTAGCACTGCGTGCTACCGGGCACGCCAACAGAGAGTGGCGTCATCTTCCTCACACCCCGGCCGCCCGCCGTCAGTGTGACAGGAGCTAACCTTGACATCTGTCACGCTAACTGAAGGAGAACATACATCAGTGGTATGCTATAGTTCCGCTGTCATTTTCTCGTGTAGTTATGGCTCTCGCTGGCATGTGGTCTATTAGGACGTTACCAGACCACGTGTTCAGTCGGCACCGTCCCACTGGGTGGCCACCACCCTTGAGCGGCTCTATCATGACCTTCGGATAACGCTGCGTGGTGGGGCGGCATCGCTGTGCGCGAGGAATGACATACTCCGCGTGTCTTTTGGTAACGCTAATTTTGGTCGGTCCTGTCCGGTCGTCTAGCTGTCATCCAGCGTCTGAAAGTGTGGGTGTGTGCGTGGTGCAAAATGCACCACACATGTGTCAACCTTAGCTGACCTTTCCGACTAAAATACCTCTTAGGATGAATGAGTGTAGGTTATATAGAGCATTATGTTAAAATTGACAGGCTAATTGATAAATGCTCGACGGTTCTGTCCCTCGATGTAGTAGTACCTTTCTCAAGGTCTAATGGGTGACAGGCAAATGAGTCTACTGTGTATGACATTTTTGCACAATGTGAAATGATAAACATATAACTCCGACACCTCCGCCAAAATAATAGTGCCGAGCGAACAACTAAAAGTAAGTAGTATGAATACCTCAGCGCGTATAGTGAGAAGAAGACAATAATGTTTATTGACACGTATGATGATAATAAGGAGCAATATTTATCACTTAAGATTGCAATTTCAAATGAAATGGTACATATGCTATAGTATGTAGCTTATGCTACTGGTTATGCTACACATATGCTAATGGTATATAGCTTGGAGGGCATGCTAAGCTCATTTGAACTGCCACACTCCTCAGCATCCTAGGATATTTGTACAGGCCGAATCCCAAATCAGCAACCATTCTATCCCTTGAAACTCTAGGATATCCAGCGCAAGCTTCCACAGGTCATCTTATATCACACTTTATGCGAACTGCGTGTGCTTCACTTGGTTTGGCCTTTAGCCGCACATGCCATGGTTTGAAATGTAATTTGAATCGATTCATAAGGACCTCGACTACATTCTAGTATTTATGTTGTTGTTTTATCACAGCTATATTTAGTACAATACAATTCAGAATTTGCTGATACCAGACTTGTCGCCTCATGCTAGCCTACTTACCTCCCTGGAAGGCTGCTTGCCGATGGGAGGTAGCAAACTGAGCTACCACCGAATTTTTTTCGTGACACACAACATGCTGGTCTGAATTTCGCTGGCATATTTTACATAGAGACCAGATGTCCATTGGGGTGCAAATCCCCCGGTCTGTGGAGGCGGGCAAAGTCTCCTCGGTAGCCGAGAGATAACAGAGTGGGAAACTGACTGCCGGATCTTTGGCACTGTAGGATTACATTTTGTCAAGTATGTTGTCAATGAGGCTTTTTCGTTGCTGAACTCCCAAACGTATCCTTTTGCTGAGCCGTCACAGGTGCCCACGAATATCTAGGCATCATTTTCGCCTATGTACTCCTAGAGAATGATATGGATGCGAGCTGCTTCGCTCCTCGGCAGGCATCAAACATGTCCGACCGACTGATCACACCGAATATCCTGCGGCACACCAGGCAATCTAGCCAGATTGCAGCGGGCCGTGTTCCACAGTGCGACAAGTCGCAGCGTGAAACGCATCACCATCACCATCACCATCCACCAACTGAAAAGTCACGAGAGTATTGGGCGCCGCATGCTCTCGCCGGCAGCACGAGCTGCATGGCCATGTGGAACATGTAGCGCGAGCCACATGGCCGGCGGCCGCCTCACCTGGACGCGCCATGGCGATGATCTCGGACGTGCGCGCCTTGCCGTCGTCGAACTGGCCGGCGGCCGGGTCGCGGCCGGCCGAGACGCGCGTGTCGGCGCGCGCCCGCACCAGAGTCCTGATCAACACGTCGCGCGCCACGGTGGCCGAGATGTTGGCCGGCCGGTCGTGCAGGCCCAGCTTAAACAGGATGTCGCGCTGGATCAGGTCGAGGCGCAGCTGGTCGAGCCGGCTGCGCTCCAGCAGTCGGCAGTTGGGGCACTCGGCTCCGACCGACCGCACCAGCAGTGTCAGCGCCAGCACGAGCGCCACCCGCATGGCCAGCCGACGCCGGCCGGCCTGCTGCGCTGCTGCTGCGGCTGCTGTCG